>CM067507.1:18286601-18314101 GCA_034509495.1 Acestrorhynchus altus
CCTTCCTCTCGAGCAGAGGGCGGTACCTCCGCGCGTTTCGGGAAGGAGCTTCAGCCTGTCACAGCGGGACAGGTACGACTATGGGTCACCCGCGTGGCTGCAGCAACCAATCCCGTTTGAGCACGCAGGTGATGGACAGATAGGCCGACCAATGGGGTGTGGCGTTGACACCCTGCAGCGCTGGTGAACGGGCTCGATGAGAGGCGCTGGAGCGCGGACACAGACGATGTGACAGACGGTTGAGGTAGCAAATCAGAGGAGGCAGAAGGCGGAGCTGAGCGCCAATGAAATAAATGAGTCTTAACAGGAGAGAGGGGAGATGTTTCTGTTAGATTGCTGCCACGGTAGCCACAGAACGAGCACTGGGGTGTCAGAAGACATCTGTAAATGTGTTTACAGTCAGAATGTGTGAGGTCAAAGTGGTCTGCATGCATTATCAACTTGTATGACCAACATGAGCAGCTTTCCAACCACCATGATCATCTCAGGCTATCTGGATTTTCAGCAGGGTGTTCATAGTAGATATAGCTCTTTAGTGGCTCCATGAAGATGCACAATATTGTCTGATAGTATATAACCTAAATAAAGCGGATCCTTGTTGATATAAACACTCACGAGCCCTTCATGCCCTGTCATATTCATGGGCTGAAAGGCTTCTGTTGGAGTTATCTTCCTCGTTCTGCCTGTTCTGCAATGGCCAGTTGCACTACAGGACTCACACTCTACACCAGAAGTAGACGGCTCAGTGTTTAAGATAAATGAGACAAGTGCGGAATGGTCTGAAGTGTCTGGAGTGGTGAACACAATGAGCGATGTTGTTGAAGTTGCTCTGACAAAGCAGGCTCCATCTCCCTTCTGGGCCTGGAGAAGAATGTGCCATTTTTACAGTCTATACTGGTTTTTGGGTTTTGATCCCTTGTGTTTATGCAGAGCTGGTATCTTTAAAGTCACGTGATTCAGATTATTTAATGGGTTATTTAAACTAAATAGGTTTCAAATGTCAGGAACCATTCATACCCCAGGGTACACTAGTATACTTATTGTAAAAAAAAAAAAAAAACACCCAGTTTGAATTGCTGTATGCCTTTATGTCTCAGGCAGATATGATTACAGGTGTGGAATGATTAGACATTGGGTCTTCCTTCACTGCCTTATACAAGGCTCTCAGATGCTACTTTTGGGTAGTGTATCTGTGAGAGATCATTTACTGCTAGACATGCTTCTATGACCAACTCCAAGACATTTTGCCCGGTGGACAGACTTTGAGAGGAGGCAAACTGCACCCATAAGAAACCCTCATAGACCAAGGAGAACACACACCTCACAGAAAGTGACCAGAGTGAGGACTGAATCCACAACCCCCGGCCTCTGGAGCTGCCCTTACCTTTCGCCCTGATCATTTTCTATCTTCCCCTTATCACTTTGAATTAGACTGCCTGTCTTTGTTATTGTTTACTGTTTGTTTTCTGTTTGGCTGTCCTATAATGTGCATTGCTCAAAAACAGTCTGGAGGAAATGTGAATTTCCCAACCCCATTAGGACTCTCCCCCCACCACATACAATGCTTCTGACACTAGGAGGGTGAAGACGAGCACATGCTTCCTCTGGTCAATTTTGCTCTCTCAGACTCCAGCTGCTGATGGCAAGCAGCATGACCCAGGATTTTAACCCTCCTTGGATAATAGTGTTGGTGCATTTGACCACCGAGCCAGTCAGAGCCTGAAGAAACAGGTCTTCAAGTGTAAGGGTGGGGCTAAACTGCTATAGGTCGAATTGGGGGATATGTGTCAATGCATTTACACTTCATTTGGAACACTAAACACATTATTTTTATTACTTCAATTTTCGGATCCATATATAGAGAATATGAGTTCATGAGTTTAGATATGTTTAAAGGAAACTTGGTGTTTCACCCAAGGGGGCAAGATTTCAAGCATGCAGCATGCAATAAGGCAATATTCTGTTGCTACTGATACTGCCAACATCCAAAATCCTGAATCCTGAGTAACGAAGCAATTATTTCCAGACACACCATTTATTAGCTGCCACTGTAGCTTTACATCAGCGATTCACTGTAATGATACCCCAGAAAAAGAAAGGTGCTTTGATAGGAAGAAAGAGAATGCTGAGATGCTTTGATGAACTTGTTTAGTATTCGCTCAGACTTCCTTTTGATCACAGCCATGACTTATGGTCTAGGTCTATTTTGTTAGAATGTACAGACTCAATGGAAGCACTCTTAACAAAGTTACTTATGGTTACCCATCCTCTGTGTTGATCTACACAGTGTTCCAAATTACAATGCAAATTGGATTTAAGTGTCATAAAGATCTTTTTTTTTTTTAACTCATGGAGGTATTGTGTCTCAGGGCTCTTTGGATCTCTGAAATCAATCTCAGACACCTGTGATAATTAGTTTGCCAGGTGAGACCAATTAAAGGAAAACTCCTTAAAAAGGATGTTCCCCATTATTGCGCAGAACAGGTTTCACGCAACATGACAAAGAAAAAGGATTTCTCTGCTGCTGAAAAGCATAGACAACTTAAGTGTGATCATCATACTGTGAAGAGATTTGTGGCTGACTCAGTGCACAGACGGGTTTTTCAGATAAAGGCATAATGAGGAAGGTTTCTGGCAAACAATTTCATTGGATTTGGGGGGCAGCTGCTAAAACACTATTACTAAGCAGCAAACAGATATTTGAAACAGTTGGTGTATAAACCAACTATTCTGCCACTCCTAACCAATGCTTTTAAGCAGAAACGGATGCAGTGGGCCCAGACATGGATGGAGACGAATTTTCAAACAGTCTTGTTTACTGATGAGTGGCATGCAACACTGGATATTCCAGATGGATGTGTAGGATGGAGTAGTGGGTGGTTGTTGGATGGCCATGTCCCAACAAGACTGTAACATCAGCAAGGAGGTGTGAGTTATGTTTTGGGCCAGAATCATGGGAAGAGAGCTGGTAGGCCCCTTTAGGGTTCCCAAAGGTGTAAAAGTGACCTCAGGAAAGTATTTAGAGTTTCTGATTGACCACTTTCTTCCATGGTACAAAAAGAACAGTGCCTTCCATAGCAAAATGATCTTCAAGCAAGACAATCTCATGCTGCAAAGAATATTAAAGAGTGCCATTGGCTGCTATGAGTCTGAAATGAGAGAAACTAATGGTGTGGCCACCATCCTCCCCTGACCTCAACCCTATTGAGAACCTTTGGAGTGTCCTCAAGCAAAGGATCTGAGGGTGGGAGGCAGTTAACTTCCAAACAGCATCTCTGAGAAGCTATATTGACATCCTGCAAAGAAACCGTAGAAACCATCCTAAAACTCAATGGATGCAAGAATTATGAAGGCGATTTCAAAGAAGGGGTCCTATATTAACATTTCGTTTTATATATGCAGTTTTTAATTGAAATTGCTTTTGATTTCAGTAAATGCCAACTCTTAATGCTGCAAATTCAATGAATATCTGTTTTCAGATCTTTACAACCTATAAACTGTTTTGAAACTCCATTGTGCATAATTAGGAACAGTGCATTTTGAGTTTTCATTTTGGAAAAAAAAATAATGATATTACTGGGAGGTTTGTTCAATAAAATTTGATTTATACTCCAACTTTATGACTTATGAGTTATACTGACTGTCACTTTCAATGACCATTCAGGAATGTAATCTAGATGCTGTTTCCTGTGTCTCTAAACAGAACAACCTGCAGAGAAAGGATACTTGTACAGGTCATTGCATGTCTATCATTCTCTCTGAAATTTAGTGGGGTATAACACAATGTGGGTAGATACAATTTACCATTAGCAAACTAGCAAACTATACACAATACATGCACATATGCAAATGCAATGATTAGCTAACTTCTAGATGCCAGTCAGTATGTCTTTATGTATTAAGTATAAATCATGAGACCTTACAGCAGCACTCATAGGGATTTTAGTCCAGTCAGTCATTTTAACAGACTGTGTGCTTCCACATCAGTAAAGATCCCAGCACCTGTAACCGTCTGTAAAACAATTCATATCATAATCTCAATTTATATGATGTGTGTTTTAAACTGTGTAAATTTCCATCATATTCTGAGGGAAAGTTTTTTTTTGTTTGTTTTTGTTTTCTCAAATCTGGATGCACTAGAGGCATTTAGTTCACTGTGCATGGCACAGACACCAAAGGTTGTTTGGGTCTACGGCACACCTTAATCCACTACATGAGCCCAAGGACTCCTCAGAGTCACAATGCTTTAGTGAATGTGTTGCATAGCTTACAGCCTTGGCATGCCAATTTTGTGCACCCCTGGTCAAAATTACTGTTACTGTGAACAGTTAACCAAGCTGAAGATGAAATGATCTCCTGTTAGAGTGAATAAAGGAAAGAAGTACCTTGCAAAAGTAGGGTAGTCCTGAGAGATTTGAGCCACTTAAAAAACTTTGACTGAGGTCTCGGACCTTAATTAGAATGTTAAGGTAATGGTTTGTTAAAAATCATCATTAGGAAAGGCCAGGTTATGTCAAAGCTCATCTATTTGTCATAGGTTCTTCTAAGCAGCTGCCTAGCACTCTGAAAATGAAAATATTTGAGGCCCGCAAAGGCTATAAGGAGATAGTAAAGAGTTTTCAGGTTGCCATTTGCACAATTCCAAATGCAATTAAGAAATGCATGTTACCAGGAGTGGTGGTGGTCTAGATAAAGTACACCTCTCCAACCATTAAACAAAGGGGTGCTTTTGGGTTGTGTGGCAACCAGTGGCAACACAGGTAGATGGAAGAAAGGATTCACTGGAATTCCATCCAATTCTGAAGCAAAGCAATTTTGTGCCTCAGGTAGAAATACAAATAGGAGCCTTTACTTTTATTGAAGTAATATTTTAGCAAAGATCCATTTAAATATAAGATTGAATCAAGTACAGAATTTGTATTCCTTGTTGTCCTCTACTTCTGTGATGAGGATTCAGGTGAATTTGATATTTGCAGAAATAGTTGTCTAAAGTAGAATTTCAGATGTGCAGATCTTTTTACTACATTCAGTTTCTGATATTGTAGGGTAGCACACACTTTCAGTCTAAAAGAAAATAAAACATCTAAAGGTTTACATGCTAAACCTGTTCCTACAGAAAAATCCATTCTGTGTAGTGTAATAGCACGGCACTGAGCCATTGACTTTTAACTTCTCTGCCACCTACCTGCATACAAAACACTCTCGAAGAGTTTCCTTTCTCCAAGTGGGTTAGAAAATGATGAATTCTGCAAAGACTCAGCAAAAGTCCCAGCAGGCGTTTAGGTGACTTTGCTGAAAACAATTTCAGTTCTGTTCAAGACTTTTAATTGAGTATAAAGGATGCCCTCTGCTGACGGCTAGACATGAACTGTGACCAGACGTAATTATTTACCCTGCTTTACACTGCTTGGTTGGCTGTGTGCTGAATAGTACTCAAGAACTGAATAGAATTCAGTTTTCACCACACACACACACACACACATACACACACACACACACACACACACCCCAACTAAAGCAAATTACTCTTCTTTTTTTAAAATATATTTTTCATTATTTTATGCACATTACAGGGTCATAACAACATAACAGTATGGGGTAAAATGAGCTCGCTACAATACAGACAAATTAGTAACACATTAAGACAAGACAACAGACAGAGGGTTATTAATGCAATATTAAGTAATGAGCAGTTATGCTGAAGAGAGAGACAGTGAGTGAGTGATCGGGAAGGATAGGTGGAGGGATCAGCTTTGGAGGAATTTTATAAAAGGGCCCCAGATGTTGTTGTAGTGCTTGAAATGATCTTTTATGGTGTATGTAAGTCTTTCCAGGTGTGAGTGTTCAGATAGTAAATTATACCAGTGCTTTATTGATAATTTTCTTCAGTCTTTTCAGTTGAGTAAGGTCACCAAGCAGCGCTATAGTGGGGGAGAGTGGGATGCTGAGATTGAGGATCGTGAATAGCTCTCCCATGACCTCCGACCAAAACTGCCTGAGGGGGGCAGTTCCAGAATGCGTGATAGTGGTTGTCTATTGTGGTCGGACAGTGTGTGGAGGTGTTGGTGTTGGTGAGGCCCGTTAGGTGCATTTTATGGGTGCATTTTATATGTGTTCTATGTAATATTTTGTACTGAATTAACTGTATGTTAGAATAGGGTGACATTGTGAATGTGTTGTTACAAATTGTTTGCCAGTTATTTTCAGTTTGGGTTTCAAGGTCTGTAGTTCATTTGTCTATTGGTAGTGAAATGGTGCTGTCATGATGTGAGAAAAGCTTATAGATTTGGGAAAGTACTTTCTTGGGTTTAAGTGAATTTATATTCAGTAGAAAAGGTGAGATCGGTTTGTGGAAATATTGAATATCAATGGCTTTTTTTAATAATCTCAAGCTGCAGGTATTGAAATTGGCAGTTGGGTGGTAGATTGTATGTCTGTTTTAGAAGGTTGAAGGTCATGAGGGAACCGTCACTGAAGAGAATTTACTCTCTTTGTAATATCATTAACTCTTAGAACTTGAGATCCGCACTTTGTGGCCATTGGTCACTTAGCATACTGCATACCTTGCTCCACCCTGTTCCCACCTGTGTCCCATTTGTAACCCTGCCCGTTTGTAAATCGGACCCAGATGTTTTTCATCTACAACAGTGCCAGCTGCCTTTGCTTCAACATCTATGGCAGTGCCATCTGCCCATGCTTTACTGTCTATGGTGGTGTCATCTGCTGTATCTGTTCCTGTGTTGTCAGCATCATCATTTGCTGCATCTTTTCCTGTGTCATTGGCAGTGTCGTCTGTTGCATCTGTTCCTGTGTTGATGCGTAATTGCACGTCGCACCTGCAGCAGCATCTGCAGCACCAGTCACAGCTCTGGTGTCCATGGCTCCTGCCGCATCTGCTCCTTCATCTGCAGTGCCAGAAGCAGCTCCAGTGTCTGCAGCACCTGCCACATCTGCTTCAGTGTCTGCTGCACCAGATACAACTCTGCTGTACATGGCTTCCACCCTATCTGCTCCAATGTCTGCGGCACCAGACACATCTCCAGTTTATGTAGTGCCCGCAACACCTGCTCCAGCATCAACAGCGACTACTGCATCCACTTCGGTGTCCGCAGTGCCCTCCATGTCTTTGTCAGGTTTGACTAATAGACAATCTATCTCTCTGATGGCCTCCAGAACTGTGCCCAGCTCCTCAAACTGTACAAGGAACATTAACCAGGTCTATGCCTGTCTGCTTTTGTTTTTGTTCCATTATCGGTTCCTGTTTTGTTACCCATTTCTGTAAATGTCACTGTTCCTGTTGCTAGTTTTGTTATTCCAGTTCCCATTACTGTTTTTGTGTCTGTTCCCATCAATGTTTTGGTACCTATTCCCTTGCCCAGTCCTGTCATTCCTGTGTGTCCCAAGTTCATCCAGTCTTGACTTGTTTCCCCAATCCAGTCCCCTGTCCTGTCTTGTGTGTCCTGTGTTTCCCAGGTTGGTCTCCTGTCAAGTCAGAAGACTCTTGTCTTGACAGGTCTTGTGTCCAATCTCCAGTTACATTTCCTGTCCAGTCACGTCTTCTGTTTTGCTCTAGTACCTGTCGAGTCTTCTGTCTTTTGTGTCTAGTCGTGTCTGTCCTGTTTGTCTGGTCCCTCTCGTTCACAAGGGAGGGGCCTACTCTAATGCTTCTGTCTTGTTCTGCTCCCCTGTAAGTCTTTCCTGTCTTTGAAACATTTTTGGTTAAAACATGGTCAAATTTAGGGAAATATTTTAATTCTGTTTAGTTTCACATCTCAAATGAAGGAATACTTGAGTAGCTTGAGTGGTCTAAATCCACAAAATTAATTTTGGAGTTGACTGGAGTTCATCCTCTCAGTGGCCCACACAAATCCCTATGGGACTTTTCCTGGTTCTGCTGGCCTATCCATCCCTAGCCTAAGATCTAACACAACATACAGGCTACAATTTCTTCAGTTAGCTAAGTGCACATCACACCGAGAAATTAAAGGAGAAATGTTTACAAAACTATATATATAGAAGTTGCAGCTGTGGGCCAGAAAAACACCAACCACTCTAAGGTCTCAAAGTACCGTGAACCCGGTTTACCACCTCACTGTAATCTAAGGATTAATGCCTCCCTTAAAGCTGATCTCTAGATTCTTCATTATGCTAAACCACTTAACTGAGCAGTTGGAGTCTGGGTGCTGGTTTGATTGCTGTCCAGCTTTTGACTGTACACTGATTATCAGCTTTCCCTAGTATAATTGTGATTGTGATAATCCCCTGACTCCCCTTAACTTTTGAGCATTCACCCGTTGTATGTGCTGGTTGTAGCCACCTTGTTCAGTTGAATGTATCCTGTATATGAAGTAAAAAAAAACACACGATACATGGTTTTGTCTCAGGTATGCCATCAGTGGGCTCTGGGTAAGTGCTTGAGAAAGTTGATCAAAAAGTGTGTAAAGTGCCACCTTGAGATCAATGCATCACAAAATACCACTGTTCCTTTGGGCTGGCCTCTGTTGGCAGTGCTTTTGCTGGCTGATTAGGCCTGAGAAAGGTGGAGCGTATGTTTGAAAATGTACAGTGTTGATGTAAAGTCTCCTGAAAGAGTCATCAGGGAATACCGTTCCCATAAAGGAATGTACGTGGCCTGCAACAGTGTTTAGTTAGGTGGAACGTGTCAAACTGACCTCCAAATGAAGACCCAAGGTTTCCCAGCAGAATATTAACTAGAGCAGGACACACTCACTCTTCACTCTAAAATTTCACAGGTTTGTATTTTTCCACAAGTGCATACTGGCAAAGTCACTTCTCCAGGTAAACAGTTGGATGTTCCTGAAAGACCAATCGTTGACTGTACATGTAGTGTCTAACATACTGTATATTCCCAGCCTTGACATGATTCTCTCTCTCTCTCTCTCTCTCTCGCTCTCTCTCTCCTCTCTTTATTGAAGGAGCTTCATGGTGAATGTGACAGCAGGGACTACTGTGGCTGGGTTTTTGATCTTCTGAAAGAAATCATGAATATCTGTGAGAAAACCAATCATTAGCTACAGGTAGAAGACAGTAAAAACTTTCATTCATTCATTCATTCATTCATTCATTCATTCATTCATTCATTCATTTGTGTATCCATCCGTCCATCTGTCCATTCGTCCATCCATCTGTCCATCCATCCGTCCGTCACTTGTTTCAATCTGAATGAAATCCCAATTTAAATGCCAAAGGAACTTCCAGCGCATATTTACTGCCCCGTCCACGTGTACATGCTCAACTTGCATGTAGACTCCAACAGACAACACTGACCCAGAAATTGGGTTATAGAGGAAAATGAGAAGGGAGGGGTTGTGAGCTCTTAACTTTCCTGCTGACAGTGTTCAAATTTCAGAGTCCTGAGAATGGATATTACTGATATATAAATAACAACTAATACTGGATATTCAGGGTTTTTTAAACCACTGTCAAGTCAATCCCATTTATTAAAAATAAACCATCATCAGAGCATTTTCAGCACAAAACATTCTGGATGAACAATTTGCAAGTGCTCCCCCCCAAAAACAAAAACAAAAAACAACAACAAAAAAACAAACAAACAAAACTAAACAAAAAAACCCAACAAAAAACAAAACAAAACACCAAATGTTACACTCAAGATTTTTTATATATAAAATATTACATTCCTCAACCTCCTAACTGCTTGTCCTGTTGCACATGTTCCAATAATCCTGATATTCTGCTCTGCTATAAAAATGGGAAAATAACCTTCAGCTGATCATCAATTAGTGGACTGTGAGTGGTCCGTAGGCCCATCTTCAGGGGGACGCAGTGGTCTAGAGTGGGCTGGAAATGCATTTTTATAAATGTCTGATCTTCAGAAAATACAAAAAAAATTAATAAATCATCTGCACCCCAGAATACATCAGATATGGGCCATGGGAACATGTTGAGAACCCCTTGTGTAGAACTCTTTTCTGGCTATTAAGACAATTTTTTTACATTTATATTCATTGCCACTGAACTAGATTCATGCACTTTAAAAACAGTGCAAAGAGGTCAGTAAGGTGGATATGAACTATTGACTCTAAGGCTTTGCTACTGCTTTGCTGATAGCTCCCTCTAGTGGTGTAAGGGTAAAGACACAGTCAGCTATAATATTAACTCCCTGATGTGCTGAAGGAAAAATGGGCAAGCTTAAGAATCTAAGATGTTCTGACAAGGGCCAAATTTTGTCAGTTAGACCAGGGCTTCTCAACCAGTGGTTGCGGCCCATACTCGGGGAGAGGCAGGCCCATCCTCGGGCATTAATGGATCCGGAATGGTATATAAACTTGAATAGAAATGCAAAACTAGACATCATCAATTTAACGTTCTCAAAGACAAAAATAATTAAATATAAAAAATGAGTTTTGTTTTCTTGTGGGCCATCGGGCTTTCTGTTTGGGTGGGCCATAAGTTTTAAAAAGGGTAAGAACCCTATTGTTTAACCCCAGTTAGAAAACAGGGTGAGAACATCTCCAAAACTGTAGGTCTTGTGGGTTGGTCCCAATATGCAGAAGAAATGACCAAAAGTGGTTCAGTGAAGGTCAGCCTGGTCATGGACCCTATGCTTATAGTACTTTTCACATTTACTTTAATTTGGTTATTAAAATTGGCATTCTTAACCCTTAATTATGGATATTTGTCTGTCTTCTGTCTCTTACAGTATTTAATAATGATAAAAAATAAGCTTGTGTTCACATTCACTACTCATACTGGTTCTGGAGGCAGAACAAACACAAATGGTTCCAAGAAAAAACAACCAAAATAACCAGCAGGCAGAGCTTTGGAAATGTATATCTATTCCTCTGAGTTTTAAATGTGGATGAAAGGTCTTTTTGAGATGTTTTATGTATATATTTGGTATATGGAAAACTACCTAGCTTTCTCCCTAAGGCAGCTTTCCACAGCTTCTATCCAGTCTTTTCTTTACTGACTGCCACTGCAGCAACTGGCAAACACCACTAGGGGATGCAAATGACACTGTCACCTAAAAAGTCATGGTCTTTTTCACGTGCTGTAAAATGCTGCCTTAGAAGTTTTCCACACAGTTTTCTGAAAAACCATAAAATAATCAATTAAAAATGATTTCTTTAAGAAAACTGAATTGCAGACATAAAAGCTCTGAGGAGCAGATGCACAAACTACATGTGACAGCGTCATTTGCATCCCCGAGCTGTACCAAGAGCCCTTCAAGTTCAAGTACAGCACAACTTGACCCACCATCCCTCAAAATGCAAGGAAAACATGCATCCAGACTCTTATTTTGTTCTGGCACTGAAATGGTGGAATGAACTTCGCCTGGGAGTCACTCACTGTCTTCAAATGCAGACTGAAGACTTTTGATTAGCAAATTTGCACACGATCAGTAAAAACATTCAGATTAATTTTCCATCCACAATTTTACGTATTTTTACTGAAGGTTCTTTTCAGTAAATAATCCATGTTATTGTACCTTCTTAGGGTGTTTGTCAAATTATTGTTAAAATTATTGGTAGATTCTTCACTTAATTACATCATCTGCAAAGATCGTACAGCCCTGTTCACTTTTTGTTTGTTTGTGAGCAAAAGTATTGCTTCTGTTTATCAGCTGAATTTAACTGTGGATGAAAATAAACCATAACATAAAATGTATAATAAATATTGTCTTTACAGCCAGCTTTTACATGTGGAGCTCACATCATAGGTTCTGAGTGTTCCTGTATACTGTCTCTTTATGAAGTAAGTTGTGCTGAACATAAGATCAGTGGACCTAGTTCTTCTCACACTAAAGGGCTTTGAATGGTTATTCAGTTCATGAATGAACAGACAAGTAAAGATAAAACCAGGCTTATTAGGGTCAAGTGGAAAATAAACTAGCTATTGAAATACCACCAAATTAAGTATGAATACTGATTTGCGTCCCTTCCATGTCCTTCCTGTCTCACCACTTATTTACTGTTAAAAAACTCTCCTCAAACTGGACTAACTCCAGCTTCCCAAATGGGCCTCATTGTTATAGCCCACCTAAAACACACAAGGGCTCCATTGAGGCCCTATATGAAGTATACATAAAAATGGGGCCCATTATTAGCCCCTCTTGCTCCCGTCACTGACCCTGGTGGACATCAATATGTGGGGCCAACATGGGATCTATGAACAAAAATTTGTGGTTCCCAGTTGGGTTATCTGCAGCTGTGGCCTGGTGGTAAGGAACCAATTCCCTGATCATGGGAATTGCAGGACATGACTGATGTACCCTTGAGCAAGGCACCAAACTCCCAAACTGCTCCCTAGGTGCTGTGGATAGGGCTGCCCACTGCTCCTGGCCCCCAGTGTGTGTATTTAAATGAAATACAGTTAAATGAGGAGGAAAAATGTGCACACACTGGATCTCCATCCATACAGGCCCCACATACTCATGTTATGGACAATTGTGGACAACATTGTGTTCTATGTTGAGCATTTCGTAACTTATTTTCTCAGCGACGATAAAAAACACATAGTCTGACCAGGATGCCCACACTATTTTACATGACTGAAGTGAATTTCATCTGGTGAACCTTCTCTGGTGACCAACAGGGGACGTTTTACAACAGACTGACCTGTTTTTCTAACTGCTCAAAATAACAGTAATTACCAAGAGGCTCGTCTACGAGTGGATTTGAGTAGAGTTGTGCGAATGACTGGAATAAAGCCTGACCACGTCCCTGGGCTGCGAAGAACAAAGGTTATGTTTAGAGCTTGAGTTCTGGCAGAAGGAGCATTTGGTTAGCAAGTGGTGCCTGTAGTGCTCTCCACAGCGTGCTCCTCTCAGTGGAACAACACAGACTGTTTTGGAAGGAGAAAGTTGGCCCTGAGCACTAAGATCTAAAACGAGGACCTGAAAGAAAAGAAAAAATGTGTACGCTTTCAACCATGCGTGTAGTCTCGCTACTGAGCTGAACTACCAGTACGTTCCCCCTTGTAGTATCTTGCTTTTATCTGTCTTATCTATTTGAACACTGTGCACCCATGTGGTGCTGCTGATCAAAGAGTGTGTGAGGAAGCACAGCTCTATTGTGTTGCGCTACCAGCTACGCAGAGGCACAGCCAACTTCATCATCTGGCCTCAGGTCAGCCTGCAGGTTGTAGACTCTCTGCTGGACAAAATCAACATGCAGGAAAAGAGAGATTTGGATGCAGCTAGGAAAGGATTGCTACATTCTTTTTTTTTTCCGATGAGTGTAAAAAGAAGAAAACCTATTTTAAAAGCAAGACATAAGAAATCATGTTTTCAGTTTACCACATGCCATGTAGGGGACACAGTAAACATGCAGAAGAAGGTGCTCTGGTCAGATGAGTCCAAAATGAAACTGTGTCCACCATGCTATATGTGGCGGAAAACCAACACCTCGCCTTGATCACCTTGAACACACCATTCCCACTGTGAAACATGGTGGTGGCAGCATCATGCTATGGGAATGCTTTTCATCAGCATGGACAGTTATAGGCTGCAAAACACTTGAGTGCAAAACACTTGTAGGTCCCCCTTCCGGCACAACAATGACCCTAAACATACAGCCAGAGCTACAATGGAATGGTTTCGATGAAGGCATATGTATGTGTTAGAATGGCCCAGTCCAGATCTAAATCCCAAGATTTTCAGCCTCTAGATGTACAAAATATGTAGAGACATACCTAAAAAAACTTGCTGTATAATCAATGGTCCTATAAAATATTTACTCTGCAGGGCTGAATACAAGTGCATGCCACACTTCCCAGATTTTATGTATAAAACCCACTGTATGACCACAGTCCAGATCAGGTATACTGTGCTAAATGCATTGTGCAATCCCCCGGCACTGCTTATCCACTCACAGTGGCTACCAGATCTTTGTCTCGTGGCCAGTGTACACAGCATATACTTGCATGTTAAGCACAAATGGGAGGATGGGAATTGGATAGTAACACTTGTTCTCAGAGAACTTCTAGAGTTGTATGGAAACAGGTTGTAACTTCAGTCAATGCATTATGTCCTCCATATTTAACCAATCCATGCAGTGAAACACACTAGTGTATTCACACACTATGGGGCACTGAGCAGGAGTGGTGGGCAGCTCTAGCCACAGCACCAAAAGAGCAGCTGGAGAGTTAAGGGCACATGTCCTGCCAGTTCAGGGAATCGAACCAGCAACCTTCCACAAGGCTGCTTCCGTAACTACCAGGCCATGGCTACTAAACACTAGAAAAATGCAAGAGCATTTCTGAGGTCAGGTACTGATGTTAAATGATCACAAATGCCACTCCAACTCATCCCAAAGGTATTGAGTGAAGCTTCATCACTCCAAAGAGTTCTGCTACTCCACAGTCCAGTGTTGAGGAGGTTTGGCATTGGTGACATCCCTATATTTCCAATGCTTTGTCTTATGTGCAATTAAATATAAACTGTACTAATACAAGAGGGTGTCTGGATACATGTAGTGAATGAAGTAGTACGGAGAGACGTGTGTCTAGAGTCCACAGTCTGTCAGGCTAAAACAGGCTAAAATTGGCTGAAATGTCTACACTGAACACTGAGCCAGCTGCCAATAATCTTTCTTTCCATGATAAAATGATCAAGTTATTCTTCTGAAGCTGACTCACAAACCACCCCAGCTATTGTGGTGAAACAAAATGTGCTATATTTTGTTGTTCTCCACCCAACAAAAAATGCACAGATGGAGTGCTTTGCTTTGGTCAACCTGGTCCACTTTAGAACAGCAGCAGTGTCCCATGTAGAAGTTCCAGAAACTCACTCCAGGCCCATGACTGCTATTCTGAGCTCAGTTCCACAGACTACACTATTTACAGCACTGAGGCTGCTCCCCCCAGACAGAAATCCAGTGGTTTAGGGCTAAAATAGTGTAGTTAGAGGAACAATGGCGACTGAATGGAAGAGGTAGGGAGGAGGAGGGTGGAGAGCAATAGTAGAGTGGTCAATTGGTAGCTTTTCTAAAGAGCCAGAACAGGCTGTATCTGAGTGAGCCAGGCTGACATTACAATTGTGAAGTATGTCTGTGTGCTGGATGGGCACGTCTGATCCGCAGAGCTTGCAACAAAGCCCAGGCTAACTGCTGGCTGCATCTGAGGTGAAAGCTCTCTCCAAACAGCCTCACGCCTCGGGAGACACACTCTAAAGCTGAGGTTATTCTGCTCAATTAGATGACCACCTGCCCTCTGCCCTTCTTTGCTACTGAGCGCACTCACTTCTGGCCTTGGGGGACACACGTTTCAAAAAGGCAGCAAATGTTGTTTGCTTGCAATGGACCTGAGAGGGCTTTCTAATTATTACAAATTGCTACAGTGGCATTATGGCGCTGTATGTCCAAAAGTGTCCAGACAACCTATCGAATTAATGAATTCTGCTTCTTGATGGTTCATTAGGTGCTGGCAAAGGCATTCAATTGTGTGCACACAGCTTGTATAATCTCAATAGAAACACATTGGAAACAGAATTAGATGCTCTGTAGCATCTGCACATTGGCCTAAGGTCACCAAGCTCAATGGCAAGCCTGAGTAGAGCAGCAGAGCTGTGTTCTGGAGTGACAGTGCACCAATGTCTCTGGTATGAGCTGGAGGTATGATTCAGGACAAATCATCCAACAACACTACTTGACCTCACTGAATGCAATAGAAATGTCACAGCAATGATCTAACATTGATTATAAAGCATTCTCAGAAGGGTAAAGGCTGCTGCTACAGCAGCAATCTTAATTAAGATCTTAATACACTTGATTCTGGAAGGAATGTCAGGTGAGGTGTCCACTTTTGAAAATGTAATGTAGGTCCATCCATCTCATGGGACACAATAGCTAGTTTCTGTCCCATGACTTTTTGGTATGTCAGTGTACGGTTGCATAAGTAGTTATGTAAGTGGTCCAATAAAGTCCTTTTTGGGCCTGTTTGCCATGGCACCCCCACATTCCAGGCCCCAATTCAACCTGCACTGCCAGTTGTTCTGCCTGTGCACGGCTGTCGTTTTCGGGTTTGATTTAGTGGTGCTATTAATGCCAGTTTGTGCATTAAAAGTTTGACAGTATCTGACAGCATGTTTGGAATAATGCTCTTAAAATGTCAGCAATTTTGACATTCTGCTAACAGGTTCATTTCTCAGACCACAGAGAGTGAGAATGCACGTTACAAACAAAGTACTGTCTATTATTCATGCCTGAAGTTACTGACTACTCAGGAATGGAATGTTCTTTAGGACTCTTCGAGCCCCGGGTTGCAGCTAGTGATTAATATCTGTCAGTCATTTCTTATGAGACATGGAGCAAAGATAAAATGCATTGCCAGACTGAGAGTGAAAATAAATCCAATACGGATATGGATATTAATATAGTCAAAGCAAAAAAAGGGCACCAGTAAGCAGATATTATCTGTTTCTATTCACCTGCTAGAAACACATTTCAAAGGAAGGTGGAAAAAAGAGACCAAAGAAAGGGTAACACTATGCAATGTTTACCCCGATTGTCAGTCTGGCTGAGTCTGTGCTGGTTGGCTCTGTTAGATCATGAGGGGCTCAGACTGCCTCTCTGTCGCTCTTCAGACCAGTCAAAACTCATCAAACATTGATTTTTTTTTTTTAGGAAAGAATGAAAATTGAGTAATCAGGATGTAAATAAAGAAAAGCATGTTCATGGGACTTCTACAATGGAATACAAGTAATTATTTTCATTCATTTCAAGTTCCAGCTCTAATGATGCAGCAGCTTCATTCTGGCACTAGTGTTTGTCAGACAAGGCAGTACCATTTAAGGTGGAAAGAAAATTCCTGTATGAAGTCACCATCTGCCTCATACTAAGGGTAGCCTCCAATAAATGCTCTTTACTTCCCACCCACCAAGATGTTTTTCACATTTTTTACATGAGTGCAAATAGCCCCACATACAATAACTGTATCAAGCTGTTCTATATCCATATTTAATCTGTCTCCTAAGTGTCAAGTGTGTTTGTGTTTCCCTTGCTGCTGAGTGTGCACTTGCCATTTTTCCATTCACCATAAACATTTGAACAACTTGGGAAGAGTGAGATACCCAACTTTAAGGGCGTTTTGACACTTACGTTGTTAGGTCCAAATTCTCGGGCCTTTCAGTTTGTTCTGAACAAGTGTGAAAAAGGCTGAAGGACCAGTATTTGGACCGACCCAAAGTCAGATCAACTGAATCATGCTCCAGTTTGTTTCCACTGTGAAACTTTTTTTTTGGATTGTTTGGAATTTCAGACCAATTACAGGAAGTTGAGTCAGGCTATTGTCACAAATCAAACAATAGAAGGTGAAAAAAACTGGCATTGTACCAAAACCTGACTTGCCTTTGCATGCACACTTGTGTATGCACACAGCAGTATGGGCACAGACCATGCTTGTGATTCCTTAATCTACTGTAACTGTAGATTACCCTCTGCCATGCTCATTCCACTGTGCAACAAGTACCCCTTCAGTACCGATTGTGGCAGGGAGGCAGAATTCAGCACAACACCTAGAAAAGCGAAAAGGCCCACTGACAACACACAGGTGTCAGATGCGTACCCCTCTATAAAATAATCAATCAATTTCCAGTATACAGAGATGTAGCCAATGTAATTGATGAGGACCTAGTAAAATTCTTTAGTGTGCTTGTTAAACAGCAGTGTGAAACCAGACCTGACTTTACCATAAGAATACATTCATTCATTCATTCATTCATTTTCTGAACTGCTTATTCCCGAATAGGGTCACGGGAGAGCCGGTGCCCAGCCGGCAACTCTGAGCGCAAGGGCGGGAAACAACCCTAGACAGGGCGCTAATCCATCGTAGGGCACCATATGAATACAATGTAACCAAGAACAGCAGGCGTGAAATCGCCCTAAAATTTGTGTAGTGTACCCAAGGCTTTAAAGAGACCAAAGCATGAAATGCAATAAATGAAACAAATCCATCCATTGTTTGAGTAAATACTGTACATAAATGTATTTAATCATAAAAGATTTACAATATATTACATACAAAAACATACAAAGAAAGGCACAAGTTGCTTTTGTTTTCCTGATCTTGCAGAATATAATATTACATCTTTGGAAATGCATTATCAAAATACTGATTTTCTTTACACAAAATATTCCATGTAGGGCTGTGTTCCCTTTTTTGTTTTTAGCAAAGCTCTGATGTTTTCATTTGAAAACCTATTTACACTGTGCTTATTCCATCTGGTATACATGTAAAATAAAAATCAATGTTAAAGTCAGACACACAACTTACTGTTGCTTTTCATACAGTTGGAGTCAGACACGATTACATACACCCACACATGCATATTCATGCATGCATGCATGTGCGCTGACACACACACACACACACACACACACACACACACACACACAAAAACACTCACACAAACACAATGTTTTATAAAAACAGTGCTGAATCTATCTGTACATGTCATATAATCTCTTGTGAATACCTGCTGTGGAGAAGTGGAGACGTCCACATAAGTCATTGGCATTAAAAACACCAGCTATGCATAGGTAATCTGATAAAGTGCATTAACTCTTTGGTTATGAGACACAATAAAAAAGGTTTAGGTACTTCATTTCCCCATGGCCTTCACCCTGAGGCCTCTAATACACTCCAGTACCCAACTTGCCCACCCCCGTTCCCAACACACACTCACACATTAGCTGTAACATACTGAATGTATCCGCACTTCCAGTTTCCACTGTTCTGAGGCAGAGACTCTTCTTTGGAAATCACATGAGCTGCGCACAGATGGACCTGGTTGACCACAGTCAGAGTGGCAGACAGAACAGTCCAGTGAGGCTGTAATTGGTCTCTGTCTCTCTTTTGCTCTCCATTCACTCTTTCTCACTTGTCATCGCTCACGCTCACAGAGCAGTCTTCTGGAATCTTCTCTGCCGAGCTACTGCGGGTGGACAGCTTGTCCAGTTTGTCGTCCATTTCCCTGAAGCGTTCAGCCACACACTGCGCAGTGAGCCGGGCCTCGGGATCATGGTCCCAGCACTCGTTGATGGTGGCACACACCAGGGCCACACCCTGCAGGACACAGAGAGCGCAGATTACATGTCTGTTCTGCAGATATACTTCACAAAACTGTTACAGAACAGTACTGACCCATTTACATACGCAGCACACTAGTGAAATCTAAATGCACTAGCTAAGTGCACCCTGTGCTGAATGGGCACAGAGAGGACTCTGAGAGGATAGCAACACTATCTGGTAACAATAGTCAAGGTTTATCTTACAGGGTTAAAGGCTAGGCTAGTTTAGGAATGCTGTGTGTCTGAGTTGTAGTGGTAATGTTCCAGTCACAGAAATTATGTAATTTATGTAAAATTACATAAATTTATATATTTCACGAGACATAAATCTACAGTGTCTACATGCAAATATCACTAGAGTTCAGATTTCAACATGAATAAATGTAAATACTGTTCGATTATGAATATATAATGATCTATTTAGGTTTACCCTAATATAGTGTGTAGTATAGTACACTACATAGGGAGCATCGTGTAATTTGGGATTAAACATCTGTTTTCTTATTTCTTTGTGGTCATTATGAGGTACTGTTGCCCCATACAGGGCTAGCGTGCTTGTGTGCATTTTCATCTCTGTGAAAGGAAATACTTTCAAAAATGAAGGGCGAGAAATCTGTATGCATACAAATATCTGGATAAACATGGATGTGGCCTAACCTCATTGTAGATGACTCATAGCCAGCTGAGATGTTTGGCTATTTGTTTACATGTTTTTTTTATTTGTTTACATATGTTCTGCTCACAAGATTCCAATCAGATTCCAGCAAAGAAATTACCAGGTTCCTAGTAATTGGCTTCTAGACACTGAGGATTATGAAATCATTAGTGTGGATTTCCTCTAGCTTCCAAGTAATCATATCATTAAAGAGAAGGGCATTATCTGCTCTCCGAACATCTCCTTGATCTTCTCTCTGCAGTATAAGTTTTGTGATTAACTGTAGTGTGGTGGCAAATGGCCTGTAGCTCTGCTCTCTTACTGGATGTTTCGTCCAGCTGTTGGGGATTTCGGGTCTGCCTCTGTCTCGGAGCACGTTGTCCTTCATGCTCTCCACACAGGGGTGCTCTCGCACTTTGGAGCCAAATGGAGGTTCATAGTCTTTCACCTCTGTAACACACACAGACACAGGCAATTAATCGTTCACAGCATTACTCTTTAGCGTTTTACTTTACGAGATGAGATTAGTTTGGAAACTGTGGAACTCTACTTTGGAAATAATGTTTGGTTTGCTCTGGCACCTTCTTTTTACATGGGTAACCAAACAGCAAACACAAAACACCACTGGAGGGATCGGTTTCCCCAGAAGCGAGCCAATAATAATAACAATAATGAGAAGTTATGATGGCGTGTTTGTTTTCCTTACAAAAACAAATTGGGGGAAATATGGTCTAATCTCTGGACTGTGCCAAGAGAGCACGAACCAGCAGTGTTCCAGGGTAATTTTCCAAAACCCTCTGAAATGGAGCTCACAGCAGCTGCAAAGACCCTTTCCTACAACCCTTTCCTCCCCATACATGTGCACACACTTGGAAAAGCGCAAATAATGGCATACCCAGGATGAAACATCAGCAACAAAGCAAAAGGATATAACAGAACACTGGAACATGTGTGCTGTTACAATAGCAGCCAACATAAAACCCATTCCCACAACTGTAAGTGGAAGAGTGAGTTTACTTTGGAGAGCGTGTTCTCGACAGGAGAGAGAGTGTGGTATGTGGTTTTTGCCCTGTGCTGCGGGCCCACAGGAAGAGGCCTGGCCAGCATGGAGTCCAGGACAGGAAGTGCAGGGCTGTGATTGGACCCCTGCAGAGAAGCTGACTCCACAAGCGGATGCATCCTGTTTTTGACAAGTGGACTTCCCCTGTTTCAATGCTAAAACAAAAACTCCCCCCACATGTGCTATTTCTGCCGCTGCGCTTCGGCTATGGAAACTGAAGAGTATAAAGTAGCATGGAAGAATCTTCACACCCACACAGCAACCAGCTCTCCATACCGTGTGGCAGGAGGCTGCTTTGCTCTGTTCACCTTAAGGGCATTGTTCTGCAGATGCAGGAGTGAGTCACAGTGGGAGATAAAGCACTAGTGAAGAAACAACTGTCTCTCTCTGCACTGGGAGCTGTGGCCTGAGCTCTGAGAGTGTGCTCGCTATGTGAGGAATGCCGTGGTTTTGGGAACAGATGTCCTGCGGACCGAGGCCTCCCTCTCCAGGCCCTGTCGGCCCACTCTGGCAGAGCGAGCTGGGGGAACAGCCTTTTCCCTTTCAGATTATCCGTCTGAAACCTCCACAGGCTTGCCTGTCTGACTCTTTGTCTGGGAAAGATGAGATGAAAAAACAAGGTTTAATCCTAGGGAGACTTATTACTGTCGTTCGTCTGCCCAATTCAGATGAAGTTACGATACCACACAATTTTTTACGTAATTCTTTCAAATCCACACTTCTTTTATCTGTTTGTTGTTGATTAAAAATTCCAAAAACTTGTGAAAGAGACAAAGATTTTTTTGTGCTAAAAAATAAATAAATAAATAAATAAATAAATCAATGAACATAAAATCACTGCTGGACTATCATCCTGTCCTGAGGTTATTCTTGCCTTATGCCCAATGACCCACTGCTAAGGCTGGTTAGGACAGACAGGAGTCAAATTCCTGGCCTTGTTAAAAAGAAGGAGAAGCAGAAGAAGAAAGGGCAGCAACAATGTTTCAGAATGCAAGGAACATCTAGTGGCTTTGAAAGGCAGTCCTGGCAAGAAGTCAAGCACACTATGCTACTCGAGAGTGTATGAGCAGTGTGTGTGATTGTGTAGAGAAAGAAGACTGTACAGCACTGCAGTGAACCTGAAACCTGTAGTGATGGATGGCCTGGCCGTATGGGGTGCTGCCACCTGCCAAACAGCTGCTACCACCCCCCCCGCTCCCCCCACCCCTCTGCAAAGGGGAGCAGTGTGGTGTTTCTTAGGCTGTGCTGCCTCTCAGCACTCTGCTCTGCTTTACTCTGTTCCAGCCAGGGCCGCGCCCCATGCTAATTCAGGACATACTAACAACAACACAGCAATCCAGAGCACAACAAACCAGCGGCCGCAGGTTTCCATCACTCCCTCGTGGTCCATGCTGTCTCTGTTTCTGGGCAGGAAGGGGTCAGTGATTTTTTGGGCTCCAAATCTAAGGCTTGAAGCAGTTGTGTGAACCTGCCTCTTCATGTATGGGTTTGGTCACTTACAGACAGCATTTCTCAAATACTTCTCGAGCTCAGGTCAGGTTCAAATTTCACAACTGGGTTTCTCATAGCCTGTCTCGAAACCATTTTGGCCTCCATTTACCCCCCGTTAAGTTAGTCAGTTAGACTTAGTAGCCACACTCATTGCCAGGGATAACAAAAGCATGGTGTAATTTGATTCTTTAAAATAACTGAATGGTCTTTGCTTTTCTGAAATAAAAGAGTTGGAACTAGAATATAAGTACTGTTTAATTTTCTAAACATAGTGCTTAGTCTTTAGCCCACACAGTCCACAAAACTGATGTCACAAAAAACAAACATTAGAAACAACTGACAGGTGGAGTGAAAATCATTGATTATCTTCACCTACAGAGACAGAAAAATGGTCAAGCATAAGTATCTGATCTAACATCTCAATATTAGACAGGTGGTACCAATGTTATGGCTGATTGGTGTATATCCATCTATTCAAACATACATGCCGGCTGAAGTTAAAAGAAGTGGTTCAATTTGGACTGCTTTCCAAAAAAGCATACTACAGGCCGACTACAGAGCCAATCAGAACAGGTTCATTTACATATAGCACTGTTAAAAGGTACAGTACCAAAACAAACCATTCTATTCTGAACATTAGAATCTAAAGGATAAAGGGAGGCTAGAACTGTTCCTGCAGAAATAAGTTTTGATTGTATTTGATCATAAACCCTTACAAACATCATAAGTGGACCTCAGGGAAATATATAAAACACATGGATGTAGTTGGCCGTTGGAGCTTGGATCCAAATTTTGGACTTTCACAAAATGTACTTGGGTCGACTACAGCTCATACCCAAGGCAGAGGCCCAAATTCTTGGTCGTGCCTCCTGATACCCCTCCACATCAGTGTGAAGCTGGAATGTGACCGTGTGTCTGGTTTGAAATGCTGCGGGGTCTGAAGATAAGCCCATAGTAGCAAAGCAGCGAGGCTCCTGTCGCCCCTCTCAATCACACAGGGAGCAAGCTGGGGCATGTGGGTAACACAAGCCCGACCCTGGGACAGTGTGCTTGACAGCAAACATATGCACAAACACACAATGGCACGCACAAGGCCCATTAAAATAGCTAACACCAGCACAGAAGCCCTGCCCTGTGAATGCGATGACCTGAGTGCTTGAATGCCAGCGGAGCTCATGGGAGCTACTGACTTCCACATGGAGCACAATGTGCGTAATCAAGGAGATATACATAACAGCTTACACAATATTGATCTAGCTCCTTTTTCAGTAACTGCATGCTTACAAATAAAGGTTCCTAGAAAGTTTCACAATTTGCACTATTTTGGTAACTTTGTATACAACCTTCACATTACATGGAGGTTCTTTAAACTTTAAAAAATGATCTTCACACTCATACTTCTATGTATAAAATATGGTTATTTAAAGCACAATCCTTACCAGTGTTCTTTAAAGATGTATATACTCTAATACATTAAGACTTAAGAGCATGTCTTATTTTCTAGGTCCTTAAAAAAGGGGTTGATTCTACACAGGTGAGCCACATTTTTAAGAAGACCCCCTTGCTACACTTTTACATTTTAGTAAACGCCACCACCATAGAGGAGCACTTTGTAGTTCTATAATCACAGACTGCCGTCTGCTTCTCTGTATATTTTGAAAGCCTCCTTTTATCCTGTTATTCAGTGGTCAGGACCTCACAGGACCACCACAGAGAACATATTATGTTTCTGAAGGGTCATTCTCAGCACTACAGTGACACCGACACGATGGTGGTGTGTTAGTGTGTGTTGCTCTGGTATGATTGGATTCAACACAGCAGTGCTGCTAGAGTGCTCAAACACCGTGTCCACTTACTGTCCACACTATTAGACACTCCTATCTAGTTGCTCCACCTTGCAGATGTAAAGTCAAAGACAAACGCTCATTTGTATCTGCACAGTCATTTTCTTGACCTTCTTCAGTGTTCACAGGACGCTGTTTGGTTGGTGTCTAGTTGGTGGGCTGTTCTCAGCCCAGCATTGACACTGAGGGGTTTAAGCACGTTAGCAGCACTGCTGTGTCTGATTCACTTATACAAGTGCAGTACACACTAGCAACACACCACCACCATATCAGCGTGACTACTGTGTGAAAGGAGAAACAGATGGACTATAGTCTGTAATTACAGAACCACAAAGTGCTCCTGTACTGTAAGTGGAGTTTACTAAAATGTGTACAAAGTGTGGAAACAAGGACGTTGTCTTAATAATGTGATTGTGTATATGCGACCATGACAATTCAATTAACCTTTGGAATGATTAAATGATTAATCTCCATGAAGGGAAACCACCTTGTGGTTTATGATTCATTAAATTATCATTTAAAACTGGTTATCTATAGCAACACTGTCACAAAGAACCAGTGTTAAGTATGTAAATCCCACTTTTTATGTGTCATACTAGCTGTCTGTCATTGTTTCTGCAGAAGATCAAGCATACATATGTGCCTGTGCAAACATCCATGCACATCGACGAGAAGGAACCTAGAGGGATTCTTTTCCCACCTAACCAAAGAAGGACAAGAAATCTGATGGTCTATTTCACATTCTACACATTCCTGACATTCCAGCAGCCAAACAGCAAGACTACAGAACCACCTCTGTTCTGTTTTAGAGTGATGTGGAGAGGCTTTGGAATAACAGCAAACTGAAAATGGGCCGAAACCGTATACGGGTTGCAGTGAGTTTACTGTGCACAGCTCTGAGACAATAGCCTTGCAGTAAAGGGAAAACAAAATGCCACAGCCTAATGAGAGAAATGGCTAACCTATTTCCATCCATGCTCTCCTTGAGGGGCAATGACTGACTCCATGGAAATAGAACTGCATTCTTTCAAGGTTGTTAGGGATGTTGGGCACAAAACCATGCTCTCACAGGGTTTCTTGTTCTCCACACAATGCCACAAATAGCACAACATGTTTGGCCCTCCCTTACTGCCCTGTTGTTCAGCTGGTGATGCATTGATATGAGAGTGAACTCACCTCCAATGGCGTTACATCTGGAGGTGAGCTCCCACAGCACCAGAGCCATGGAGTACACATCTGTCTGCTTGAAGGATTCAATGTTCTCCAGGTTGATTCTTGACTCCAGTACCTCTGGGGCCATGTACCTGGCTGTTCCAACCTGTAATGAGGAGACAGAACCACAGGTCATTACAATTCCTTTCCTTTGTATTCTCAACTCAATGGGCTTTGATCTAGATCTTGGACTTCAAAAGTTATCTCAACGATAACTACAGCCTGAAGACATCTTATCAGCCAACAACTACAGTCTCAGTCTTTTATTTGGCACTCAAAGCATTTGTTTGCAATGCTGCTTTCAGTGAGTTTACAGAAGAGGCTGGTAGCGTTTGGTCTGCAAAACTGTGATATTTATTGAAAGGCATGAAATGGAACTGATGTAAAGAAACAGTAGTAAAACTGCACTTGTGACTATTTTCAAGCAATTTGAGTGCAGCGAGAGATATTTTATGGTTTGAAAGGCTTCGCAGAAGCTTATTATTCATTCTCTCAACACCTTTGTGTCCTCCCATTTTCAGCCTGTGAATCAGCGCAAACACAAAGAACAAAGGTCACACACGCATCAAGACTAAGAGATGCCTGAGGGGACTTTCCCTGCAAGTCATAACACAGCCCTGCCCTAACTCTCACACTGATTGTCAGCCGTCAGATTGGCTTTAGCTAAGTATCACACATGTGCGTCATCCTAAGCCTACCCCCATCAGTTGTGAATATATGTGAGAGATTTGCACAAAATGTGAGAGAGAACACTATGTCTTGTAGAAATGTTATAAATTAACCACAGTACATCTGTCCACTCCATGGGCAAAACCCAGTTATGTTTCTTATGTAGGTTGTAGAGGCGTTGTGTCCTTGCAAGAACAAAGGCTTGAATTTACAACTACTGGCTACTAGACAGTTAATGGACAAAATCAATGTATTGCAAGGAAAGATTTCAACTGCACAAACATGGGAAAGCTTTGTCATTGCATTCTCAGGTGCTAAAGCTTATTAATCAGTAACTAAATGTCAAACAATGAGTTGGTTGAGTTATTCTTGATTATAAGAGTAAGTAAGTGGGCACCAGTTCAAGCTGATGAGGACCTATTCTGGTAAAGTAAGGTTGCACAATATACTGTTTGTTAATTGTTATCGCAATACTGTGTTTTGCACTGATATTGCAAGACATATTGAAAAACGTATTGAGAGATCTGTTCATTGATTGTTTCTTCTGAAATCCAGTGAAAGGCTTTAATCTGCTTTTGTTGGAATAAATATCTCTATTGTCCAGAAAAGGCTTTCTACTAGATTCTGGAACATTGTTGTGAGGATCTGATCATATTCAGTGTGTGTTAGTAAAGTCAGGATTTTGGATGTTCATCACCCCAACAATAGGATCTCTAAGACCCCAACTCCTAAAGTATTGGATAGAACACTATCATGCATGCTATGCATGCAACTTAAAGTAACTGAATGCATTCATTACAAGGGGTATCCATTGGACATGCTCACATTGTGGAATATTGTCCACATTGTGCCACCCTACGATAAACACTTACCTGTCCACTGTTAGCCAAGTCATCCACAGACAGGGAGTTGTCTAGCCGCAGGCCCAAGCCAAAGTCACACAGGCAGCAGGTGAGGTCATTCTTTACCAGGATATTGGAGCTCTTGAGGTCTCTGTGGACGATAGGCACTTTGGGTCTTCCACATGGTGTGTGGTCACTATGGAGATGGGCCACACCCCGTACTAGCGAGCCGCCCAGCAGACGCAGATCCTCCCAGCTGATGACATGGCGTGTGAGGTACTCTTGTAGGTTCCCACGAGAGTGGTAGGCTGTGATCAGCCAGTACTGCTTCTCCACCTTCCTCTCCTCGGCCGTCAGGAAGTGCAGCACATTCTCATGCTTCAGGTCAATGTCAGAGAAGATGTCCTTCTCATTTTTCCAGGAAGCATATTCCTCATAGGGGAAGATCTTGACTGCCACTGTCTCAAACTGCTCTGAGGAGCTCTGTTTCAACTTGGCTTTGTAGACCTCAGCAAAGCGGCCCTTGCCCACCTGCAGGAAAGCGTGGGCAATATAATGATTAGTTATAATGTAATACAGTATTTATAGTCTGCATGCTGTAATATACTGTTTGTCACAGGTTTGGTCAGTATTTCTGAACACTAAACAACTGCAAGTATCCTAAAGGCCTATGAA
>CM067507.1:18319101-18331601 GCA_034509495.1 Acestrorhynchus altus
AGCAGGGATATATGCTCATGATTCATTTAGTGATATCCATCTGTGATCCATCTTAACTTCAGAGCCAGATTCATTTGGGCTGTCAATCACAATCATAGTGAGTCAGTGCAGTGTAGCTATTTTTAAAGTCCAACATGCAGTTCTCATGTCATAACTCATCAGTACATCTCAATATAAACATTAGACTGTGACTGATACAAATTAAGCAGAAGCAATTTTCACAACTAATTTGTATTTTAATGCAGTGAAAAATAAAAAAATCCAAAAGACTTAATCAGAGTTCATCAGAGCTTTGCAGGGTGATACGACTGTCAGCTTGAACAGATATGATGATCAGTTCACAATATTCACATTCCTTAAACTCACACAAATCGCAGAAATTTCACATTTTCTGTGTTTTATTTTCAAATGATTAACATGTAAACAAAGTCCTTCAGAACTGTCTGAGTTAAAGTTCTCTGGTCTATAGAAATATATCAAATAAGATGTAAAAAATGCAGAGCAGAACAGAACAGAACAGGGAAAACACAAAACTGCGCAGGATTAGCATTGCTGACCATTGATGTAAGAAATGATGGTGGTCAACTGAACCAGGTGTCTAAAGAGTGTAATGTGCCAAAAGACCCCTTAAAAAATCAGTTACTACATGATATGGTTAAAAATACACAACGAGACATTGTTTTATGATATTTTTGACTTTTGGCATAAAATATATATATTTTAAATCCCTTCTGGGTGCAGTGGTATGTGTAGGAGTTTCCACAATCATCCATATATAGTCAAAAATAAAAAAATTTAAAATTAGATTTACCTCTATTTTAATACTAACAACACCATTACAACACATTATCATTATACATCATCACTGTCACATTGTTTTTCACCTTTTGACATAATTGGTGCATCACATTTGTGCAGTAATGACTAATAACGTGTTTTTGAGTATGTAACATATTTAAAATATAAAATATCAACATTTGTGGTGAAAGCGCCAGCAGGACAAGCAGCAACATACATGGATTATTGAGAAAGAAATTCCATGAATTTGAACGAGATTCACCAGGCAAATTTTGCATATACGACTTACAGGTGAATACATTTGGTCTACACACTTGGTGAATGATTACATGAGAATTTGCGTGACCTATGAGATGCTTTGATATGACACTGCTAAACCACAATGGAGGAGTTTAAACCTCTAATTTCCGATCCTGCCATGCATATTTTGTGAGGCAATGTGAGACACCAAAACCCAGTTTGGCTGTAACAGTATATATAATGCAATGAGGAGACAGCCAGTGTGAATATGGCTGGTATTCACATTGTGTCAACATTTCACGATGAATAAATGATAAAAATGATCCAAAATCTGGAATATCTGGAATAAACTATTTACAATGACAAACGCCATTATGTAGGTTCAGAGACATTATGCAAATCTACAGTACATGTGTAGGTTCACAGGTGGCTTTGTATAGTAGATAAAATGGCTTTATGTATATTTGAGGAAGCAGTGTTGGTTTGTATCACTACTTTAAAGAAACCAGTCATTATATAAATAATATACATAACTAAAACACAGATATAACATATCAACTTTCTTGGTTTCTTCTTTCTTATTTTTCGTGAGTTCTCTTCATAAAATGATTCTCGTGCTCAAGGTCACGTCTGGCTCAGCTTGTTTTAATATAACAGTGAGCAGGTGGTGACTTTAAACCTTTCTAAAAACCTTTCCAAATGTCCAGTTTTCCTCCCGTCAGCAGTGTCTGTTTATTACAATATAAACAAAGGCACTAAGTAGCAGTACTTTATCAGTATTTTCTCATTTTGAAATGTTAACATTTTTGATATACTGGTCGGCGCTAATTTCCAGTAATGCAGTGTAAAGAATGAGTGTGTTTTAATGAAAACAACAGCTGCAATCTTCATTATCCTCTCATTATACTGTAATGTTATATTTGTTGTTTAAACAGACTGACCTCAACTCTTCATATTCTGCTTTTCATGTCTAAGAACACTCCTCCATTAACTACTGATCCATGTTGAGATGCTGCAAAAGCTTTGGCTCCAAGCCACACACAGCTAATATCCCAAAATGCTATGACTGGGAAAAAACAATGCCAGGCATTTCTGGAAAGGTAAATCATGGCTCTGTTCCAGCAAATAAATGTTCTGCACGTCCTCACTGAGCAAAGGAGTGAAGCTTCCTCCTCTGTGTGAACCCTGAGGAGCTTGAACTACTCTCAAACCTTTCACACTTTACACACTAGCTTTCAAAGAGCACTAAACACTGTAAGCCATCACAATTGTCTGCTAGCTGTTGTGGTGTTTACATTTACATGCGTTTTTTTTTTTGTTTTTTTTTTAGAAGGTTTCGGGAATGTAAAAAACAGTGTGTACACCTCGTCTGCCTTGTTTACATTTGGGAACACTGAGTCAGAGCATGCCCAGTGCTGCCAGCTGCTTGTCTATGTGGTTGTGATGGCTCTGCTTTGAGTTAATAGAAAGGAAACCACATGTCTGAGATCCTCTGCTTCATGGCTTTGCAACACAGCCCGAGCCAATCTGTTGCAGACAGGCCAAAACACAGCTAGCTTCACTGAAAACAGTACACACTGTGACTTTTATGTTTCCACTTGAGTAAAATACAGTATGGATACTAGGTTTTCCACAAAAGTACATAAACTGAAAGATAAAAATGTGTTGATCTGAGCCAATATAGTTGGGTACATCAACTGCACGCAGCGTATGTAGTGAAGTTGATATCGAAAGTATGACCTGAGCAAATGTCTCATATGTTTCTACCCATGAACTAACGCATCTACTACAGCTAAGTTCAGAGATCTGGTGACCAAGTGGTTAAATCACCATTGCTGCATACAGGGTTTAGTTGGGTGACAGTCATAATATGGCTTTACAACATCATCTCTGACTGCAGATAAACTACAGATTTGAACTGATCTCTCTATGCAAATCTTGCTGCCGTTCTGAAACATGCTACAAGAACACAGAGTTGGCTGTGACTCACTACCTAGCAAAACAACAGATACCGGCAAACGAAGTGTAAAGGCATGAATGTATCAAAAGCACACTTCTCACCCACACACCTAGAGATACTCGCTTACATTTACTTTCAAAATGTTCGCCATTTCAAAGCATACCTGTGATTGTTGTAAAGAATTGCAACTTAATGGAAAGACAGACATAGACAAAAGTATGGGGACACTGCTCATCTTCATTGCTTCTTCTAAAAATCAAGGGTATTAAAGAAATTGCTTATCCTGCTTGTGTTGGAGTAACTGTCCCTACTGTCCAGAAAATACTACCCCACCTAATCCACAACTCAAAACTATTGGATGGAGCTACATCATTCCAAAGAACACAGTTCCACTGCTCCACAGATCAATGCTGGGGGGCTTCACCTGACATTAAACATGATGCAAACAGGGAACATAATAGAGAACATAGAATAGAACAGGAGTGTCCTATTCTACTGGTAGTACTTCTCTACATGGACTAGCAGAATGCATTTACTATTAGGGGTGTCTAACAACAATTGGATATATAGTAAACATAAGATCTCAGAACATCTTGATATATTGTGGTTGTCATGCAAAAACCTTGCATCTTCAAAATGACGGCAAAAGAGAAACCTTCTTAACGTTTGATGGAAATCAGTATAATGTCATTTTGAAGCATTTCTATTGGTCCATTTATCATGAACAATTGAAACAATGTAAAGAACAGCTGCCCGTTTATGTCACAATGTGACAAACATGTATTGCGATCATTATTTTCTCACACCCCTAATGATGAGAAATGTGTAGTGTAGATAGAGAAAATAAGTACATCTTACTATGAGGAAAAGACAGGAATTCATTGCACTCCTCACTAGTGCATGAGCAGATGTAGAGCTGACCACTGTCTGTCTTATACTTCTTCATCTCACATGTGGTGCTGTTATAGTCGTCCAGAAGAATGCCATACACAGGCTTGTTTGGGAGATGACACACTGTCTCAACTGATCGGTTTCCCTCATTCCTGAGGGAATTGGACACATCCGAGAATGAACACACACACACACACACACACACACACACACACACACACACACACACACACACAATGATTAAAGGCATTATATAAAGAGGGAGGTACTCTGTATAAACACAGTCAGTCTAGGATATTTCCACTTCACAAACTCAATAAACCCATCTGGACCTGAGATGCTCTCCAACATTAATTCAGTTAAACATCTCATAAACAATATGACAAATTGATGGAAAATTACTATTTTATGTGTGATTTAAAGTGATAGTTTAGCCAAAAATCTTCAGCTGTTTGCTTCCTACGACTTACATAGTTGTGACAAATCTAATGTGGCTGATGAGTAATATCAAATAATGTTTATACTGTACGAATTATTATTTACTAGTAGAATTATAATCTTATTATCTGGCATGTATGGCAGGTTTGATATGCAGTAGGTATAATACTAATTGGTGAGTTTCTAAGATTGTGTGTGTGTGTGTGTGTGTATATATATATATATATATATATATATATAGTTATTGATATATTGATTTTTTAATTTTAAGATTTAAGATTATTTTAAATCATAGCTTTAACATCAGCTATTGTTCCAACTACATGTAGAGCTGTTTATTTATATGTGGTAAACGAAAAACCAGCAATGACGTACCAGATTGCAACGCAGACCTCCTCAGCATCCTCACAGATGGATGTGATGATGCAGCTTGCCATGCAGGTGCCTGTGCCATTACAGGAAGAAGGCTGCTTATCGCAGAACTTACACAGATTTGGCGGATTATACATCCCAGGAACCATGTCTCCTACAACACAAGAGAAGAGCAACACACATTCAGTACAATCCATGCTGAAGTATAGCATTGTGTCACAGCATCATATGGTGCAGACAACAAGCCTTTTCCACCACAGACTGTCAAACACACTGACTGTCATTTTCTGAATGTAAAAAACATAATCAAAAACTTCGTCCCAATCCAGTTCATGTTTTTGGACAACTCCTGCTCCTGTCAAGCCTGATCCAGATAATTAGCACTCTACAGGCCTTAATTACCTTTCCTAAGTTTGTTGGGAGCTCTAACAGAATAAAACCGTGGTCATGTGGACCTTGGGCACTGGATTAGGAATGTGTGCATTGTTATATTGCATTTGGCATACAGTCTGTCTTCTGGAAGTGGCATATCAGCATGCTGAAGGAGGGAAGTCTGTAGGGGTTCAATGTGGAGTGCTGGAGTAATCAGTATGATCTTGCATGCAGATCATGTCTCTGACCTGTTCACACTTGTTCTGCTCTGTGGAGCCCAGGCTAGTTCTCTCAGACACCATGCTGATAAAAACAAAGATTTCTAAATGGTTCTTGGCTTGGATGTATTGCTCCGGGGGAAAAAACACTCCCACACATTTAGGGGCATTTCATGACATGGAGGATCTGTAAACCTTTGCATGGTTCTTCACTCACAAAAAAAACCCCAACAGGTCTTTAAAAAACCAAACATCCATAAGAATGCTTACAGATATACACCATAGCCATAACATTATGACCACCTGCCTAATATTGAGCAGGTTCCCCTTGTGCCATTACAACAGGCTAGAGCATTCAGGCATGAACTCCACAAGTCCTCTGAAGGTGTCTTATGATATTTGGCCCTAGGACTGTACAGCATATCCTTTAAGATCTTTAGATGGGAGGTGGGGCCTCCATGGGTCACATCAATGAGCATTAGGTGGCTCTGAACCTGTCTCCAGTACACTGGTTGTCCTTTTTGGACCACTTTTGGTAGGAACCAGGAACACCCCACAAGAACTGCCTAATGTTTTGTAGATGCGCTCTCCCAGTCGTCTAGACATCACAATGTGGCACATTTTTCCTGCGTTTAACATGTCAACTTCAAGAACTGGCTGTTCAATGGCAGTCCTTGACAGATGCTACTGTAGATGAATGTAATCAGTGTTTTTCACTTCACATGTCAGTGGTGTTAATATTATGACTGACTGGTTATTCTAAAGTGTACATATATACTAGTGCAGCTCAGACAATTTGAATATTAGGAAAATGTTTTTTTGCTCATAACCATTTTTATATTAATTACATATTAAGTGATATATTTTAAGCTCTTCGGTATTTTGTTTTAATTTTGATACTTGAATTTCAATATTGTAATATATAAAATAATTGTACTTTTTTATGAAATCATGACATATATATATAAATCACATCACATCACACACACATTGCACTAATTTTGTAATTTATATAACAAAGCAATTGGAACCAGTTCTGAATAACGGGCAGAAGTAATCCTCAGTTTGGTGTGAATAATTCCTTTGCCAGTAATAAATGCCAGGAACAGCCAGGGTTGATCGAGACAGCACCAGCAGCTGACCACTTGAGTGCATGTGTGTGTATATGTGTGTGCACGTATTTGTGTGTGGGTGGCATATGCAGTCATTAAACAGTGTAATGTAGCCCTCTAGAGCAGCTGTCAGCTTGTGTAATAAGCATGCCTCCTCTGATAAAAGCCTTCCTCTGCTCTGATAAAAGGCTTTCCCTGCTTCTGGCTGGCTAAAAGGAAAGCTACTGGGGCAAAATGGTCACAAAAAACTGACTCCAACGTAATAGTTGTATAGTGTAATAGTTGTAATAGTGCACATGGCCATGGGAACCAGTATAATATATTAAAGCAACACATGAAACACACAAAATATTCCTTTTCCCAAGCAGCAAATTTCCTCAAAGCAATAGAAAATGAAAAGGAACACGTGGATCTGAAGAGGGAACATTGACTGCCTTCAACCATGTATGTATAAGGTTAGGAAAATTAAGTAGGTGGAAATGACCAAGTTAAAAATTTGCACTGAGAGCAAACTCCACGTGTACTTGAACAGTGACAATATTTGTGCCTCTATAACCAACTTAATGAAGCCGAGCTCTTTACACTCAAAAAATAATCCTGCAACCAATCCTTACTTTTCTTCTACACACAGGTTAATCTTGATTTCTGTTGGGTACTGCCAGTGGTGTGCATCCTGAGATAAACCCTCTGTTCACGAAGACCTCATGAACTCTTAATTGTCTTCCATGGTGTTGCTTATCTTGTCAGTGCATTCCTTCTTTTTATGGGTGTATCAAGCTGATTGTTAATCTGGCAACTCCTAAAGTTTCTGCAATCTCTTTGATAGATTTTTTTTTTTTTTACCTGAATCAGCTACCCTTTGAAGCTGATTTTAAGACACATTTTAAGAGTTCCCATGAAGTTCAACACTTTTGATTGATGAGGGAAAAGGCCAAGAACCTCCCTATCAGTTAAATGTCCAATTCATTTTGAAACCTTGCAAATGGAGGGGAAAATGTTGTACATGCTGTGAGCAACTTCTTAAGCACCTTGTATTGAAACCAAAAGTCTGCATTTTAATCCTATATATTGAATTGGTGTCTTTATGACAAAAATCGTGTCCACAAATACTTACGGATTTGACTAAAAGTCACATTGTTATAGCAGGTTATGATACAGATATGGTAGTAGTAATGTTCTACTCAGACATTCCCGTTACTGTAAGCATCACTACATTCTTCATGAAGTCCAGTTTGGCTCCACAAATATCCTCTGAGAAATTCATTGGTGGGGCTTTCTGCACTGCTTCAGGGTAAATTCAGGGTGTTAACAAAAACACTGCTCAACACCCCACCCCATCATTACCAACATTTTTCCAAAAACTCCTGTCTATCAAAATCAGAACTAGAACAATTTCTCATCTAAATACCCATGCTTTCCAGTTCTTGTTAAGACATCATCTGAACTCACTTACCTTCTTACACTCTACCAATTATATTCTATCATATACTGTGTTCCATGGTGCTTCCGATTTAAAGGTTCTTCACACACATTTCTACACTGAAACCCAAACCGTTATGGAAAGGATCTAGACTCTGGCATGTTTTCGTACTAAACAGTTTCATGGCCACAATCAATCCTATCCACTGCACTGTCCACTGTAGGTGGTAATGCCTTCTACCCATCCATATGGCATACTCCTGTCTCACTGAACTCTAGACAGTGTTCAATCTCACTCACAAGGAAACATCTCACAACACATACAGGTGTAGAAATTCCTAAGCCATTGCCTGAGGTAAGACTGCTTCATAATTAAATTACACACTGCTATCTCATCAGGTATGCCAGTGTCTACAAACATGTTTGTTTATGGAGCCAAAAGGGGTTCAAGCATCTTTATTTTTAACAATGTAGACAAGTAATAAATAAGTGACCTGGGAACATTCACCTTGACTTGCAATGCATTTACTCTCAATTCATCATACAATGTGAAGTTGAAAGAGGACACATTAGACCACAGCAGGATCCCTCTTTTCCCTCCTCTGTGTCCCCCTTCCTTTCATGTGTCCCTTCTCTACTCCTCCCATTTAAGGATGGACCAGGTGACCTGGACGAGGAAGGAAGGAACAGACAGGGAGGAAATTTGGCTTTCCTTCCATGGCTAGAATAATAAAGTGGGACAACTTTTACTGCCACTGCAGAGAGATTCACTGCAACTGGTGGTATAATTCTCTAATTTTACAACGACTGAATTCCATTTTGATTAATAATTCAGAATAGTTTTTAAAAAGAATACAGAAATGTGAGGTAGAACTGGAATGACCTACTACACAACTGTGAATATAGAACAAAATAAACCAAAGCCTTTGTGGTATGTTACATTTCAACACAATGTGATTTTTTTAGGCCAGTGAACAAATGAATGTTTTGTCAATTATAATAGTTTCTACTGCATTTCCACACAGATGTAGTTCATTCTTTTGTCTGTTTACAGATCATGTGGTTTGTGCATGTGGTTTGACTTCAGCAAGCGCAGCACCACAGCATGCAGGGTGATCGCAGCACTATGCATCAGCTAAGCCCCATCTCCCCACATTCAAAAAAGCCACATCACCCCTTGCTCCCCATGTACAGGAAGAGCATGTGGATGGAAGCCTCTAGCTCAGTGGAGCGGGCCAAGAAGGGATTGTGCCCGCCACGAGGAGAGGAAGACTAATATGGTCAAATCAGATCCAGCCACTTTGAGGTTACGTGACCCCTCTTCTCATCCCTAAATAGCTGTTTCTCAGCTCCGCACCCAGAGGCCCGCAGAGGCAAGAGTAAACATGGGCTCAGACTCACACCCGCCTCTCAACTGGCCTGAGCCTTACACTGCTCTAACGGCCTACAAAAGAGCTCTTTCAGCCTGCAACTGCTGCTCTGCTGCTTGTACTGAAAACCCATTCACTCAAAAGTCCATCACTCCTAATCTTCTTATACAACAGCATAGAACAGCAGTGGACTAGCCTTCAGTCTCCTTTAGGTTTTCAGCAGGTGAAGATATGGGTTTATGGCCACTAGCTGGCTCAGTGGATTATTCTCCATTTACAGTAGAACTGAACAGATATTGGTCAACAGTGGACATGTGGCTTTCTGCTTTGATTGTGTCTTAAAGCAGACTGGCTGTTGAACCTGATGGTTCAGAGAGGCTGTGCAGAGCTCCTGATAACTTCAGAGGGAGTGGACACTCTCCCGTCAAACGTCAAACCAGGGCACAAGAGCTGTAGGACATTTTGATCTCAAAAAATGTATGCTTATCAACAACAGTGCAGTCAAGTTTGAATTACATTCAGACAGACAGACAGACACCAGACGGACCGACCAGATGACATACAGTCTGCCAGACAAGCACACATGCTTGAACAGAACAGAAAATCAAACTGGTAAGGTCTCCAGCTTCCACAGGCCGACTCATGACTGTGTTGTCTGTGTATCCTAACTGTAAATGGTCAGCGCTGAAGGTGGAAAGCAGGGAGAAAACAGGTAAAGCAAATGGCAGTACCTCAGCGGAATGCATTACGCCCACAGCCAAAGGCTCTCTGATGTAATGAACTATGTGTAACGACTTAAGCAAACAAGAGCATTGGTACTGCACAGACACAGCCCAGTGCGTACACTCCAAAACCTGTGAACTAGTGAACTGCAACACTTTTCCATTTCTCAGCAATACAGTATGAATCTGTCTGAATGCAAATGTGTGGACAATGTTACTTCGATGTAAAATGTACAACTGAATTTCATGACAACATGTTTACAGCCTCCAAGTCAAACAACTCACTTTGTTCACTTGTTGTGATGATTGGGTAGGAGAAACTAGGAGCTAGGAAACACCTGTCAGGAAAAGGCCAGTTTAAGGAAAGTGACATATGAAAAACAAAGTGTTGAAAGAAATATCTCCTGACAACTAAAGCTCAGCTCACAACCTACTCAACTAACAAAACTTCATAAAGTGCTCTATTAAACAACAGAGAATCTAAATATACACTGAACATTAACTTCGTGTAGACTGTTTTGTTGCTGTTGTTGTCTGCTTTATATGCTTTGAAGATGGTCTTTTTGTCACCAACATTCAACAAAATCTCTATGATTTAATTTTAAATTAAAGGTAAAAAAAAATATGCCATGCAAAACTGCAATAAAATGCTTGTTTTTCCTCAAAAAACAAAACAAAACAAAAGACCAAAAAATAAAACAAAACTGTAGATGGAAGATACAAACATGCCATATTTCCTGTGGTGTGAAGGCAATATACATAAAAAAAATGTAGCACCTAGACTTGTTTATAAATGCTTGACATTTTTATTTGACCAATATAAGGTTTTAAAATGCATAAACCTCCCTTTCATAATAATCAAAATAAAATTAATTTAGTTTAAAGCAACATGCTGTCCTGTGGAGTGACATGGATGATCAGGTTTTTAAATAGGCAGTTGAAAAACTATAGGAGGCCCTTTTGCAAACAAAAAACAGAAAGTCCCTGTGATATTTGGCTGTGATCTGAACTGGATGGCAATTTTGCATCTTATTAATTTAACAAATTTCAACAATTTAACAATTTTATACTTTCTGTAAAATGATTAACGTATCCATTTGGTTATTCCTGTGGGGTGACGTCTCTACTTTGTGAAAATTAAAATATGAAATAAGAATAACTTATGTCGGAATATGTTCACAGTCAGTTATGTATGAAAAGGATTCAAATGGCAGTAATGGTGTTGATGTCCTGTTGTGTGACTGTACTGTCAGTTGTATTACGAGTTATATTTCATGAATTTGTTAAAAGTGTAGACAACAAAAAAACATAGAGCACAATTCAGACTTTAAACACTGGAATTTCATAAAATCCCTAAGAAAAAGAGTAACTAAAAATCCGTTTCACCTCCTTTTGTCAAGTTCCCGTATGTAGAGCTGATGCAAATATTTACAAAGCTTATCATTCATTCATGATACCTTTAAAAGCACAGCAACTTCACAAAGCTGTGCAGAATGGTTTGTGATGAAGACGTTCTAACGGCCCTGAAGGCCAAAGAGAACCCATCAGCCTTGTCTATCATAGACAGGTTGCTATTTAAGAAGGGAGCTGAGGCAGGGAGGGCCTCATTTGATATAATTAGTGCCTAACTCACCTGTAATCATGGGGTGAAGAACTGGAATTAATGACAAGGGAGAGGAGAATAAACAAACAGCTCACACTGTTTGAAAGAAGGAAGGGGTGTCTGGCTGGAGCCAAAATGTTTCCCTCTTTAGACCCTCAGAACCAACAACTCCCACTGCATCCGGCAGAGGAACAATGTAGAGGTGAGCTTTACATTCTTAGTTCTGCCATTTCCATACAAACACACAGCAGTTGCACCTAAGCTGCACATACATTTCTGAAACAGAAACCCATATGAAAGCAGTGTAACAGCTGGGAACATTGAAGGATAGGAAAAGGTTAAAAAAAGCTCCAAATCTTCTTTAAAATCCTTAATAGTAGGGAGTCCATTGCATTTAAAAATCCAGCAACTTTCCGGCTGGCACATGACTGACCTCCGACAATGAACTGTGATTGAAAAAATGTCAGTTGTTGCCTCAGTGTTGAAAAATAAAAAATAAAAAAATGTTATGGTTGTGAAAAGTTGACAAAACACTTATAAACCAATGTTGCATTCAAAAATAATAAATCATTAAGTCGATGTGGAAACAACATTTGCACAATGCTGAAATAGCAACATTGATTCTCTTTTCAAAATCAATGTAAGGTTCACCTGTGAATATCCTAAACAGTGAAATCCCAGTAAAAAATAAATAAAAAATAGTGTGTGCAATTTTTCAGTTAAGACTTCAATTTTAAGTCATTCTTTTTGAAACTACAAATGGACAAATCATGTAAAAAGGGGGGAAATGACGTGTTTACCAATGACGTTTTATTATTAGTGTACCATGCTGCATAAAGCCCCTCATAAACAACCTCCTGCTCCTAGCAGGTCGCTGAAATTAACTCCATTACACTGAAGCACCTGTGGAAATATGTGACTTATTAGTCATTTTGCGTAACTTGGGCCTTAATATGAGCTACAAAAAAAAAGTGCCTGGTATCCA
>CM067507.1:18336601-18504101 GCA_034509495.1 Acestrorhynchus altus
TGAAATATGTAGTATGTACAGTATGTGAGAGCTCAGCAATTATAGAATAAATGGAAACATATTTAAAAATGTGTATACGGCCACTGCAAGTTAAAGTGCATTTGTGCACTGACAGCATTAAAGTGGCTCTTATTTGGAGGATAATTTGTATTGTATATACCAGGGGTCACCAACCCTGCTCCTGGAGAGCTACCTTCCTGCAGACCTTAGATTCAACCCTAATCCACCCCACCTGATCCAACTAATTACTGCCTTCATAAGTTCTTGATTGGCTGACTGGGGTATGTTAGATTTGTGTTGGAGTTAAAAGCTGCAGGATGGTAACTCTCCAGGAGCAAGGTCGGTGACCCTGGTATATACAGTTTATGAAACAAAGTGCATGTGCAGCAGTTAAAAGCAGGAAGGATGATGGCCTGGCTGTGGAAGCTGAGGAGTTGGTGGTTGGTTTGAGTCTTGGTCTCTGCAGAGATGGACACCACTGATGGACATTGCTACCCATCAAAGTAAAAATCAAAGATCTAGATCAAGATCAAATTCTAGATCAAATTAAATCAAATTGTTTCTTCACAACTGGTGTTGTCACAAAGCAGCTTTACAGAAATCAAAAATAAGATGATCAAAAACACACAAAACAAAGGATAAATACATAAAGGCCTCCAGTGAGCAAGCCAAAAGGCAACAGTGGCAAGGACGAAATCTTGTGAGGAATCAGGCTCTTAAGGGAAACCCATCAATCATTATGGAAAAAGGGACACTGGACATGTCTGCTGTAATGAGTAATGATGATAGTTGGATGGTGGACATTATAGTTACAGTAGCAGAAAATTTGGGTCAATGTAAATTCCTATATAGTGATGGCATGTGGGCAAGTAGCCCAGGGCAGGATGGAAATCTAATCCAAGACCATTGTGTAGCTAGTAGGAAGGGGTGGCAGGGGAGGTCGAGGTCCATCTCAGATGAGGTGGCAGGGGAGCCTGAGGTCAGCCTCTGAGGAAAAGGTACAGAGATATCAATAGATTAATGTTTAGATTTATGGAGAAAAGAAAATGTGAACATTACAATAGTGTAACCAGTGACTCCAGTAATACAGGCATCCACCACTCCACCATCACCAACCTGAGTGTGTATCGACGACAGCACCAAGATCCCAGTTCACCCTAACTCCCTATGTCCACAAGCTCCTGGATCTGCCACCCTTATCTAAAGGGAGACATTAAGTACCAAAATTGAAGATGTGAGTTTTCAGATGAGTAGAGATCTTCAAGAGTGGAGAGCCGAAAGTCAATGGTTTTCTTTGCACATTGCACTGTTAGCTGAAGCTTATGTTTGGCATGCAGAGATGCAGAGCCAAAGCAGATGGTGATGGTGGATGTGATGATGGACTCTGTTATAACAATGTAGAACTGAATCAGCAGTGTTTAAGGTATCCCAAATTGTTTTAGGAAATACAAACCCTGCTGGACCTTCTACATAACTGCAGTGCTGTCTGTCCCTTCTGACATTCTGCTGAATGGTGGCACCCAGAAAGCTCTGCTGACTGTGAAGATAATTACAAAAGGGAATGCTCCAACATGGCGGACGTGCAGATATATCACTTCAGATCCAGAACAACAGACAACACTGCATTTAGGTAGGTAGAGCTATGGTTGTTACGCCTAGAAGGGAAGAACAAGCAAGGAACCTGGTCAGGAACAGCCAGCCAGATTGCCAGACAGCCCGAGGTACCTCTCCTCCACCTCCAGCAAGAGAAGGTACATAAGGGTACTAGCTGACCACACACACTGATAATAAGCTATGTTGAGATTTGCAGCTATGAGCCTTCTCAGTGATATAACACCAGGTAATAAATGCAGAGCTTTTCATTTTATTTCATAAGCCCATTATAAAAGGAAATTCTACAAGTTTAATTTTGAGACACAAAAGAGCAGGGTTCTAAATAGGCGTGTAAACTACATTTTTCATCCTGACCAAAGTCAACCAAATTTGACCAAAGTCACATACTCAAAATAATCAATAAATAATCCAAAGCACGCAGCCCATACCTTATCCCATAACCTAATTATTCCAAGACCCTCACTACCTCACAAGCTCATCCCAGGGGTCATCAGGTAGATACCTCCCACCTTTTCCTAACTCACTTCACAGACCTATCATTAAACCAGTCTAATAACCACAAAAGTGATTAATCCATGGTAGGGCTGCTCACACATTTTGTCTTAGGAGGAGGTGTTTGTGGAGGGTCAAAGGCAAAATGATATACAGTAAAAATAGGTGAATTGATTGAAGTCAGCATAAAGTATGTTTGTCACAAACAAAGGCAGCTTTAAAAGGAAAATAAAAATATCATATTACATATGAAGTAAATGTTTGATCTCTCTTTATGGTGAAGGAGCAGTGTTAGGGAATCTTTGTGGGAGGCCAATTCAAACGTTCACAGGATTGCTTTGGGCCCCTGGCCCTGTTTTGGGCATCTCTGCACTATTGCATCACTAAAAAAATTCAGCACATTTAATCATGCACAGTTGAGTGGTTTAGTGGTGTGGCAGAATGGATTACACCCCTACCTGCCACCGAGCTACCACATCAGGTAGGAGACTGGGGCTCGATTTCTGGTCTGACTATGCTGCACTACATGAATGATAGTCCTTGGGCAAGACTCCTGACACTACACTGGCCTCCTCTGTAATATGGCTAAGACATTCTAGATAAGAGTGTCAGCTAAATCCCATGAATGTAGCTGAATTAAAGCAGAATTTTATTTTGTACATATATTGGAGATTTTCAGCCTCACAATCATTTTGTTTACTTACACTGATATCAGGCCTCACACACCAGCAAAAACTACCACTTACATGTATAACGAATGACCACTGCTTTGGTACAATATCAAGAAACACTGATCTGCCTGGAAATAACCACCCCAGTGAAAAAGAGACATAAATAAAATAAAGTGCCCCGCGAATTCACTTCTATATTACATACAGAAATGTTTTCACACAGAGAATAACGCAAGATGATGGATGGTGGGAAGTGGAGAATAGCTTTCTGGGGTAACCGAGCCTGTGATAGAGACATGAAGATATGAGCACAACCTGGAATGTAGTTTACTGAAGGAGCAGGTCTTGTCCAGGAACAGCGTTGAGCGTGCTTTAGAAATAAACAACCATGCATGAAGTGTGAATGCTTGCCTCTTTAATAGTTTTATGTGATGTATAGATTGGTGTTTGGAGTTTCAGAGGTAATTATTGAACAGTATGTTTGTAATAACAATTTGATATCTTATTAGGAAAATGGTAAAGTGCAAAGACCCCAATTTCACTCTTTCCAATATCACATATTCATTCCATCAGATAACACACAGTTTTTGTTCAGTGTTGCTCTGGAACTACTGTGCAGATGTAACAGAAGTCTGGGTCAGCCCAAAAGGACCATTTCTGCCTTTTAGCTTCAATGCAAAACTAGAAAGAGGGAAGGAGGACAGAGAGAAATACTGTTTTCTGAATTACCTGGTAATAACTTTAATTTAATTTTCTGTCTGCAAATGTACTTTAAACAGTTTGTTGTACCTTAAATGCATGTTTTCTTTCAAATCCTACATCATATTAATGAGGTAAACATGCACACGATGTCAGTCTACTTGCAGGAACCTTTAGATTTTTAGACTAGGTTAGTGTTTATTATTTCTTTCATTTTTTTATTTTGATGATACATTTTGCCCTTTAATTTAGATATATAGATGTGTAGATTTTTAAGGACCAAATCTCCTCTTTTTTCCAAACATGTCCTCTTTTGGATGTAAAAATGTGTCCAGAAGGAATTTCAAAATTATGGTTTGATTGATTTAAGTCCTGTCTTGTGCCAAAAATCGTGGTTGATATATCCTCATCTACATGCAACCATTGGTTACACTGGTCAAACTACTTCCTTATATTGTGGTTTTAATAATAATAATAATAATAACAACAACAACAACAACAACAACAACAACAACAACAACAACAATAATAATAATAATAATAATAATAACAACAATAATAAAAATAATAATAATAATAATAAGTATTATTATTATTATTATTATTATTATTGCTGTTGTTAATAAAGTAGTAATAATAATTACTATTGTATCATATAAAAATTATTTATTATTAATTATATTGACAAAAATATGAAAATATGATTTATGGCTTTTCATAATCTGTGGATTATATTCTCCATTAATCAACTATTCAATATAAAAAATATATATATTCCAAATTTTCAACCAATTTGGAACTTCCAAATACCCAAACCTGTTTATATGATGCTCCTGAGGGTGACTCTGTGGCCTGACCTGGGATTCAAACCTGCAATCCTCAGATCATAGTGATAGCGCACTATGAGCCACTCAGAGCCAACAAAATGATTTTAATATCATGACGTACCTAAAACTGGTATGCCACTAGAACCCTAGATGGAAGCACTTGGACCAGAGGTCCAAAAGCATCAAATATAATCAAGATATAGCCCGTCAGACACATTAAGAGCACAGAACAGTGTCCATTGAAAAGTTATGTTTTTTTCATGGCAACAGACCATTCTGTTTTCCATAACGGGTGCCTTTGTAACTGTGATACCTTTTTTTCTATCTAATACTAAATCTTCAGCCACTTCCTTCTCTGGATGGTACACTGGTCTGCAGGAGTTAAATACAGTGTTGAACTGAACCTTAACTGGTCAGTTAAGGGTATAAAAAGTCAAACTACAGGATAAATACTTGCTTTTACAGCCCCATCAGTTACACACACAAATCACTGACGTATGCTCAGACATATCAGATACACACACACAAACCATTACGTACAAGTCCACATACACACATGGAACTCATTCTATTCGTCTGGGTTTAGCTATTCATGCTACAATAGGTCTCGTGCTAAATTAGGCTGTTGATCACATTCCACAGGATATCAGATTGAAAACAGGATATCAGTCCTCAAGAAGCACTCTGCACACATGCACACACACACACACACACACACACACACACACACACACACACACACACACACACACACACACACACACACACACACACAGCTGTTGTTCCCAGAATACAAATCAGTTCTTGTCCCATAAAAATCCTGCATATAAAAATATGGGAATAGACGTTGTGTTGTTACTGAGAGGCCTCTAGAGAGTGTGTGTGTGAAGGCCCATCCTGCAGTTTTTAAACTCTGCCCTGACACAGGGGTCATGCCATCACTCACTCATGTCCTTCTTTCAGGGCTTCATGCCTGAGATGAGGCTCGGCTTGAAGTGACATAGGGTTTGATACAAAAAAGGTTTTCATTTAAGATAAGAACTTTAGTGTGAAGGAAGAACAAAGTGCTTCGTTCAGTCAATGCCATGTTCATAGAAAGAAGCAAACACTTTGCTGTTCATATAGTTCGGATAGCTGTGCATGTATAGAGTGTTCTTTTCTTTTGAAGACTGGACTTGCTACATGTTGAATTTCAGCTCTGTTTTGCAGTCTGAAACTGGGAAGCCATGTTCTGGCTGTTGTGCCAAAACCTCATATCTCAGAAATATGAATAAAAAAAAACAAACAAACAAACAACTGTATTAAATATTTATGCTTTTAAAATATTTCTATTAGGCAATTCATGATTAATTCATGTTTACACAGTGGGAATGGCATATACTGTATAAATAACAGAGTGTGTAAAAAAGAGGATCAAACCTCTGTCCATACTGAATGCTGTGTAGTTCAGGACAAGGCTTGATCCTTGAAACAGAAAACCAACACAAAGGTTAAAGCAATATCAGTAAACTAATGCCGCTAAAAAAAATAGAATTTAATGAAAATGTTCAGTTGTTTGTTTGTGATCAAATTACTTGTGTAATCGTTATGAGCATTGTAACCATTCTGTCCATTCTTAAGAAATGTCTACATCTCTGGTTCTCTGGTTTACTGTCTGTATCAGGTGCTACATCTGCATTGTTTCAAACACATACCATTTAATTTGTGTTGCGTTACTATGATATGAATTCTATATTTCAAGTAATGCTTATAATGTTTATAGTTTGAACATGATCCTTGGGTACCAGGTACTCTGGTTTCCTACCTATAAGATAATGATTGACTGACATTTTTGTCACAAAAATACATTTATGATTTAAAATGCCTTTTCTGGCCCATTATGGACTACTTATGTATACAATATTTGTATATGTTTGACCATGAATTGATTAAAAAAATTACTTACAGCTACACTTTTATGGATTATAAGAACTATCTGTATCTTTGTGTGTCTCAGAAATCCTGTTGTAAATTGTGTTTTTGAATTGGAAATGTAAGAATTTGGATTCATGTACCAATTAGATTTAGAAGGATATTTACAATAATAAGTTCAAAATACTTGACAGTGGTCCAAATGGAATAAAAAACAAATAAACTGAAATTGTTTCTATTTCTATTATAATTATTATCTAATTATTTCTATTACTTCTAAAAAAATATTTTTATTTATGTATATATCAATATTATCCCTATTATTATCCCAGGACTTTTATTATTATTATCAACATTATTATTATCAATATTATTATCAATACTATGCACTGGAAGCTCCTTTAAACTGAGATTCAATTCAGTTAAATTCAGTTTTCTGAGCTGGATTACTCACTCATATTTCATCACACATGAGGGCACAATGGTTAGATGGGTAACTATAGTTTGTTTTGATATGTGACTCATGTCTGTAGTTTACTCGGATTCTGAGATATGAAACTTACAATACAGCATGTAACTGCACATCTCAGGTTCTAAGAGTTAAAGAGTTTCAAACAATGTACTACTAAAAGCATAGTTCAAAAATCTGTGTTGAGGTTAGTATCAACATCAGTATCAAATTAGATCACTATCAATTAAAACTGAACAATGTCCAGCCCCCAGATGATACTCAGCAGACCTTGAGCTATAGCCTTCTTGCTGAACTCACTTGAACTCTATTGTGTTTGAGCTCTGGCAGTTTGAGGGCCATTGCTCCTCTGCCGACACACAAGACCACTTCTCTGACCACTGAAAATCAACAAGAGCACCTTATTGTTCTCTGCATGTGGGAGTGAAATACTAAGCAAAAAGAGTGAAGTTACCCTTCTGATCTACACGGCATGCTTTAAAAGTTGGTCTGTAAGTGACTTGTGACCTTTACAAAATGCTCAATATGAAAATACAGTCTGAGGAAATCATCGTTTAAAGAAACTGCATACAGGTTCTGATTCCACTGGGTAATGACAGATGCTCTGAACGTGATCAAAGTACATGATGAGTTTGAACGAAATGCGGTAAGAACATAACCAAAATGTGCTCAGTGTTATACCTGTGGTTGATTGCTCATCCGATCTTTCGTCATTGTGAGCTGGGGGGCCACTTCACTCAGTTATCACCCAGTAAGCACAATAACGAAACATGTCTTTCTGACACACTAAAATAAAGGTTTCTGAGGAGCAGTGATGCCACAGAGAAACCACTTTTGTTTAAGCCAGTGACTAGAAGCCATGGACAGCAAACCATCTCTATAAAGTGCCACAACAGGTCTAGCGCCTGTGCTGGCTGGTTGCAGTATGACGTGTAGCTCAGCCCATCCTCATATGTTTCAATAGCAAAGAACATTCCATCTGATTTTCTCCTGGGTCTAATTCCATCAGCTTTCCCCATGCTGATATTAACATGATATTTATATCTTCCCCAAAAATCTCATTTTTGAAATGCTGTTTGGCTTGATCATAAGATCGTGGAGTTAAATTCAGGAGTGAAATAACGGACAGTTTTGGCTGGAAGAGACCACCTGCAGAACCTGCATCGCACCCTTTCTGTTCCTTACATAGATTGGTCGTAGTTGATCAATCATGACCTGCACTATTACTATTAAAACACTGGGTATTCAGGGCACAGCTTAAAGAAGGTGGTGCTGAGACTCACTTGGGCTGTTTCCCAAAATGTGTTATTGTGTGTTCCTGTGTCCTCTAGTCCTTTCCTGATATCACATTCAACTACCCAGGATGCATTTGTTGGTTACTTTCCAGCAAAAACAAACAAAAATACCCAGCATTTATATAGAAATTCATAGCTGATGCAATGACAGAAGACGGTGGTCCAACCCACAGTAAAGGTTTTCGGAATTTACATGAAATTCTGCTTTTGATAAATGGCTGAGAAGTGGGTAGTAAAGCTGTCCAACCTTACTTCATTTGATAGAAATGGTTCATTATTCTATTATTTTGTGACTCATATACCTGTGGTAGACTGAGATAAGCTGCTGCGTAACATGTCTCGATATTCCTCCATCCATGTGTTCTTGTGAGTTACATTCTTCTCAGATCCATTCTTCACATTCTTGGTATGAGAAAGAACCTTTGACAGTGAGGAGGTGGGTCTGCCAAATAAGTAGGTAGTGTTGGCTTCATTCTGATAGACGGGAAAGAGACCATGGCGCCAATGTTTTCTACAGCCATTGATTTAACTATAGAAGCCTTCTAAAGGAACGTTCTTAATGTAGCAATTTTTGCATATGACATAAATTCAATGACACAAATGTGCAAAACATCAAGCTTTAGGATCCTCTACAATAATTAGGTTCTACACTATTTAGAAATTCTTATATACATCCAAGCTGAGAACCCTGCAGTGTGCAGTTGAGCCATTGTCATTTATCTTCAGCTCAAGTAGGATCTTGAGGAAAGGAAGCCAGTGCCCCACTGTGGAGTGTGAGTAGAGACATGAATCTGCAGTTTGTATGAGGAGACTCATCTTTGGCTAACATTGGGGATTTTCTCTGTCCTCCATCACCCTTAACACACAGTCTGTGCCCTTGACCCCTGCTGAGCACGGAAACAGGCTTTTCAGGGCAGTAAGCCAGTGCAGGAGGCTATAGCTCTGATCTGAAACCCGCAGACAGGAAAGCAGGAAGAGGGACCTTCCAGCTTCTGGACAGGAGGTGACCAACATTGACTTCTTATTCTTGGACCTAATGATTATGTGCAAGAAACATTTAGAGCCAGTATTCCAGGCACAGGTTAGACTTCGAGTCTAAGTAAAGACTCTAAATGCCTTTTATTGGTGACACATTATTGACATTGGAATTTAGTAAAGTCTGCCTTAATCTGTAGTCAAACAAAACAAACCGTAGACCGTTATTGCGGAACATACTTTTCATGACATTCAGGGGCTAAGATTTGAACAAATACTGAGGCTGCCTCTAAAGCATTTGGCCCTATGATTGGAGACAGAAAGCTGCTGTTAGAAGGAGACTAGTGGAGTAAACTATAAGGCAAGTCTTCATGCCTTCAAAGCTGCAGTATTTGACCATAAGCTATTGATAGTCAGCCCCTCCCAGAACATATGGAGGGTTAGGCCAGCTGTTCATGCATCCATATAAGCCAAAATGATCTGCACATAATTTCCAAAACCATTGAAACCATTCAATAGTGCTAGTATAGACCTTAAGAAGAAGAACTTTATGCTTTTACTCAGCAGGATCTGAACATATTGGAGAAAATAACAATTTTAAGTGAATTTTTGTTTTCTATGACATTCTTCCTTAGTTTACCACAGTAGATGACAGGTAAACATTACTAATGAACGCTGGATCAATTCTAAACAGTGTTTTCCCTGCTGCCCTGTGAAAAGCCTTTCAAAGACAACTTTTGGGTGGTCTACCTCTTGGCCAGAGATCATTGACCACTAGACATGCCTCTACAGCACCCTTAAATACATTTTGACTTTAAGAGGTGGTAAATTATTGGACTGAGAAGAGGTGGATGGTCCCTCATCTAGACCTTCATTTGCAGTGGTATTGTTATCAAGAACCTGAACTGCTTTGAACTAGAACCACAACGTCTCATGATGAATCCAGGTTTCATTGTGGTGAGTGCTTCAACCTGCCTTTGCAGTTGAGCGACACACTGCCTCAACTGCTCGTGTGATGATTTAGGGAGCAATTACATACAAAAGTCAGTAACTCATATTAGTGATAGCCATATATGCAGGACAGCCTGCAGCCACATGTGCTGTCTCTCATAGAAGGGCTTCCAACCTGCATTTTTTTTTTTCAGAATAAATCTCTCCCACATAGACCAACGTTCTCAGGAATGTTTCCACCAGGTTTCCAAACTTCCTTGGTCTGCCCATTCATCATATTTATTGAAGGTCAATCAAACTATTGGACTAGATGGGACACCAACTTCAGCCAGCTATGAACGTGTAGGATCTACAGGCCCAGCTGCAACATCTGTGGCCCAATGTACCACATTAGACCACTGAACCACTTGAAGCCCTGCATTTTTGTTTTCATATTTCTTGTAAAGAAGGAGTGTGTGGAAGACGTAGTAAGCATCTGAAACTGAAAAAGATTTGTGTATCATCTCAAATATAATTATTAAATATATTCAGAATGAGACTTAGTAGAATTATACTTGGTTAATATATAGTTAGTAACTGTTTCTGAGATGGATCAACTTACCTTCTCAGCTCAATCATCTTACTCCAACATGGGGCAAACTTGCTCTATAGGCATTTCATAAATTGAATTGAATGCATTTTGATTGGGTTGAAATATGTTTTTGGGCCTGTATTTCTGGAGATTGGATTGATGACAGTCTTAAGTTCAGTGTTTGTTAGCAATGTTATCCTCACATCTCTCACTCTAAACTAAAAAAAAAGCACACATCAGACATCAAATATGTCTTGGCTGATCAACTGTATCTGGTTGTAAGTCATGAATTATATTCATCATACTTTTCCTGTAATGATGAGAGACTCCACATATCACAGAACTGTTCTCTGTGTAGTGACCACATTGCAGTACTTGTTGCAGTGACCTCAAAAGTTAAAATAAACAAACTTTCAGCTCAACAGGGATGATACTGCTGAGAACCCCATTTCCAGGACTCATGCAGTGGAGGCCTTGCTGGAATGGAGTGGAGTATTTCACTGGGGCAACCCCCAGAGAAACCCCTTTAAGGGGGAAGGATGCGGCTGCATGGTTTAGGGATCTGGCAGAGGCTGAGAGTCCATAATGAGGAGCAGGTCTGTCATTAGAGGATGAAAGCAGACAGCTCAAACCAGAGAGGGGATAATTACAGGGCCTGCTGACGATGGTTGGAGATACAAGACCCTCACTGTGAGGAAGTTCAGGACTCAGTGTTTACGATTTAGAACAAGAGCTTATAAAAAGTGGTTGATGTGATGTACATAGTTTACAAAATTCTCCTCTTATGTTCTGGTACAAAGAGGAAGGAAGTCGCCATGAGAAAAGACCTACATAAATTGTTCCCAAAATCAGGACGACAGGGCCTACATGAATAATAACGCAGTCAGTCCTCAGATGATCATTAATATTATCATTTTTAATATGATTACAAATATTGCTATTGATTATGCTGTATAAGTATCTACTAGCTAAGGATGTTCTAAGTAAACAGCAAAGCACTTTTGTAAGTCGCTCTGGATAAGGGCGTCTGCTAAATGCCACAAATGTAAGTAATCAGGTTTTCTGGAAATTACTTTGGGAATTGATCGAGAAATCAGGACTTTAATAGGTTGTAAATCCCACATTTTTTTGGACCACGTATGGTTTAATGTACCAACAACACAAATATCCATGACCCAAGACAGATTGTATATGTATACAGTACTGTGTAAAATTCAGAGACCTGCAGTAACAGTTTGATTTCCAGTCAAATCAGTAATTAATTCTACTTGCATAAAAAACAAGAAATAAAAACAAAACTGGAGTTCAAAAATGATTAAATGGCTAAGTGATTGGGACCCTTAACCACTCTTTAAACCTTAGAAGAATCTTATATCAAATAAAAAGACCTTATCTATCTATACAACAAATTTCATAAAGAAAATGCATTTCAAAGTACTTTTCATAATTGAAAAAAAATGAATAAACAGTTTTTTATTCATATTTTTTCTTTGAGAGGGAGAGAGAGCGAGAGAGAGAGAGAGAGAGAGAGAGAGAGAGAGAGAGAGAGAGAGCAATGCGTTGGGAATTAAGCTTCTGATCTAAATGATCTTAAAGTTCCCAAGTTCACCCATTTACTCTTCTGCTGCCTTCTCTTCACTGGCTTCCTGTATCAAAAACTTCATGTTGGCCCACAAAGCTGGAAACTGACCAAACCCTGTAAATGATGCTATGGTCAAAACCCAGTCTGTACTAAGAACCCTTCAAGCATCAAATACAGCTCAGCTTGAGCCACCATCCATCAATATGTATGGAAGACAAGCATCCAGACTCTTTTCTGTCCTGGCCCCAATGTGATGGACTGAACTGAGACATTGCTTCAGGTATATACTCAGGTATACTCAGCTCGGATCATATATAATTGAGTCCCATTACTATTTCAAAATATATTGCTTGTTTACCTAATGTCTAATTGAATTGTCATTACCAAAAAATACAATAAACTGTTTCTTACAGTGCAAGACCACAGCATTATCAACATTATCATCAAGTAATATGTAGAACAAACACTAGCTCAGTGAGGAATTAGTCGTCTGTTTTTAATAGAGTGGTTGAGTTTAACTGAGTAATTGTATTAGCCCTCCATTCAAATGAAACTGCTGTCACTGGCCAAAAATCCCCTCTTGGCCAAGGAGCAGGCTTTTCCCATCTCTCCACAATGCACCAGCCAGCAGAGGGCTGAAACTGTGCAATGGTGCGGCTGTGGGACAGGAAATCCCGCCAGGAAAAGCAAGGATCCAATAACCTCTGGCCTCACTGTACAGGTCCCATCCCAGCCCAGCCACTGTCAGCTATTACGCCATAATGATTTACTACTGCCGAGGCCTCCGTCAGCTCGCCTTATCTGCTGCAGCGAGTGGGAGGAGGGGACTCTAATCTCTGCCCAAGAAGAATAACAGCTGATAAGTCTTTTGCTGGGATGCTGTGCTTGTATGTGTGTAGTGGGAAGCCACACATGGATGACATTTATAAAGTCAAATCCTCCGGGGACTCATGTGTTTAGGCCCCACTGGAATGAAGTGTAACCAGACACAGTGACGTGTATGCTGAAATACTAGATTAACCACGTTAGCTACTACTCTCCATAGAATGGTAAAACGTGTGATATGGTGCCTCGTTCAAATATGCGGAGGTATTTCCTTACCCTAGAACCAGGAATTCAGCGAGGAGGCTGGAAATTGGACCAGAGAGCTGTCACCTGGATGGAGCTGTTGTAAGACCACAACATTCCTTATTTTGCTCAGAGCGACACAGCTCTAATTAAACCTTAATGGCATTTCCAATAACACGTCAAGCTACAGTGAGTTATTGAAACGGTGAACGTTTGCAATTTGTAATGTCATTTATTCACACTTAATAGGCAGGACGTCTGTAATGAATTCTGTCTTTTCAACAACACCTCATTTTCTAACACACTTGAACAAGAACTTTTAATATTTCTTTAATAAACAGCCAGTGCAGTTCTCGCACATTATTACTGCTCTCCATTCTTTAAAGAGGTTCTTCCAGGCTTCTTCAGTGAACTGCTCTGCATTCTGCTCTACATTCTTAAAAGGTTCTTCAAGTGTTCTTATTGAACTGCTCGATGCATTACACTAAACTGCTGCACACGGTGAAAAGGTGAAATTGCTCTACACTGTATTCAGTCTAAAACTTGAAGAAAGGGTTCTCTACTGAACTGCTGTACAATCTAAACTCTTCACAAGCGCTCATTAGTGGTTCTTTAGTGAACTACACCAAACTGCTCTACGGTTTTTAAAACAGGATCTTTAAGGGGTCTTTACTGAACCGCTCTACACATAACTGCTCTATGTTCTTGACAATGATCTTTAGTGGTTCTTTACTGAACTGATCTACACTCTTAAAAACAGGATCTTTAAGGGGTCTTTGAAGAACTGCTCTACACTAACATGCTCTACATTCTTAAAACAGGATCTTTAAGGAGTCTTTACTGAACTTTGTTGAATAGTTCTACACTCTGATTTATATGAAACTGCTTCAATTTTCAATGGTTATTTATTGAACTGCTCTACACTTTTTAATAAAAGGATCTTCAAAAGTTCTTAAGTGAAGTACTAAAAGTTCTACACCCTCAAATATCTTTATTAAAAATGTGGTTCTTTAGGGAACCAAATGTGGTTCTTCTATGGCATCACTCAAAGACCCATTAGAAGCACCTTTATTTTTTAAGCATGTTTGAGCAGCTTTTACTCACCTCTTCAAAACCCTTCATTTGAAAGTAATACTTCGCCATTTATCTTTTTTTCTTTTATTTCTCTTCCCTTCAGGATGTGGAGAGCATTTTCAAGCAGACTCTAACACTAACTTCCTGGGTAAAATAGACTACTGCTACTAGTTTCAGAGAGTGAACTCCCCAGATGTGACGTACAACAACATTCCTTGTGACGTTAGAGTGAGTAGCAGTTTGAACACTCTCTCTACTACTTAATGATCCTCATTGCATTGCAGAGCCCAGGGAAGCATGGCCTCGCATGTTGATGATGTCATTCCAAAGGGCCTGTGCAATCCCCAAAGGGGCCAAGAAACACAATGCTCTCACTTTGTCATTCAGTGACTAAGTGTGCAACATGCACACATAGCCCAAAGTGGACAGGAAGTGCAGTGTTTTGCCTGCCAGATGAGGGTGAGGCCAGTGAGTCTGTAGATGATGTTGTTATCTTTGGGGAAAGGCTTAAATAGGACCTAACAAAGAAGCTGAGAGTGACTCAGAAGTGTACAAATGTTTAGGAAAAGAGAGTGCACAGTTAATTAACTGTAAATTGTGAAAAAAAAACCTCAAAAAAATCATTTAGACATTAGACAAGGACATCTCAGTGGAACTTTTAATTTTAGGATCCTGTGGAATCTGCAACTGGATGATCCTCAGTGTAGAGATGGATGTGCAAAGATGCAAAGTATGTAGTTATAAAGTGATAAGTGACATGATGGGTAAAGTAGCTGAACCTAAAATATTAACCAGTATATTTTATAACTAATAACTACATAACCAACAAATAAAAACGAAATATGCCGATTGTCAGGAACGCAAACTGAACAAGCGTTTGATGAAGCGGAAGTATTGCAGGGGTTTATTGACTGAGACCAGATAATAAAGAAACATGAATTAGATAAACAGGTAATAAGATGATATAACCACTAGACATAACCAGTAGATCCACCAATGACAGACTGAGGGAGTGTATATACACAAGAAGAACATTTGCCACAGCTGGGACATGATTATGAAGGGGCAGGGTTACAAATCAGACACAGCCAGGACTGGGCGGAGACAAGACCAAAACAAGACTTGCTAAGAAGCACGTGGGAACTAAACAACAAGCACAAGATATGTGACACAGATATATGTATAAAGGGAAGCCAATACACATACATATATATATCACCCATCCACACACATACATAGTAGTGAATTCACACGCTAGAGGGCAGTGAGCACACATGCCCAGAGCAGTGGGCAGCCCTATCCACAGTGCCCTGGGAGCAGCTGGGAAGTGCTTTGCTCATGGGCACTTCAGTCATTTCCTGTCAGTTCAGGGTTCGAATCCACAACCTTCCAGTCACAAGCCTGGTTCCCTAAACACCAGGCCACAGCTGATGCGGATATTGAATAATAAGTGTATGATCAGGTCTTTAGATGAACTCAGTCCACAGCAGCCTTTCACCCTGCATTGGTAGAGTTAAAAAGTCTGATTCTTAGCTTAATCAGAAATCTAAAATAAAATATAATTAAAAATCAAAACAACTCAAAATTGCTTTATCAGTGATACTGTTCACCGTTGTTTTGGGTTTTTTATTCTGCCAAGTTAGAACATTTTATTACTAAAATATTTAAAAACTTCACATCCTAATTGTTTGATGGTCTCGTTTAACTGTCTCCAAGTGTAATGGACGTGTTGAATGGCTATAAACATGGCACCTGTGTTGGTCTGTCATTTCCACTTAGGAGGCTTTTGATAATTCAGAAATATCTCAGACATAAGTATACATGACTTAAGAAAAAAAATCATAGTTTAATTAAAATTTTGAATTTGTTGTGTTGTGACCAGGTGTAGCTGAATATATTGATTAGATAGAGTGGTTGTGGTTATGTATTTATTCGTTGTTTTCACATCACATAAGTTGCAATGTGACAACACCAGTTGTATAAAGTGCTATACAACTCAATTTGATTTGATTTGATAATGTACTATAGCCATGTTCACTGCTATCATTGAAACCAATCATTAGGCCTTTGGTGGATGTACATATTCCACTACCCCATAGCTCACATGCCCTGTTTGGATACCTTTCAAATTATATTTCATGTTCCTATATCTGACACATATGCCATGTCTGGACACATGTGTGCCTCACACACCAACATGTCTAGCCAGAGCCCTTCACTTCCCATTTTAACCCCGTCCTAGTAATGATGCAGCAGTTTCAAATGGTCAGAAAGGCCACATGCCGACAGCACGTCTAAAGCCACAAATCAATCAAATAAAAAAGGCAATCTGCATTGCACTCAGCTGTCTAAACAGAGGCAAAGACATGCAGTGTGTTTTAACAGCTGTAAACAATGCAGCAGGATCGTTCCGTTCAGCAACATTATACTGGACCACAGGGTACAAGCTTTATCTGAACAATGACTGTGCATATATTGACATTACACTTTTCCAGGGTGACATGCCCAGGCCAGGCACTCAGCCAATACAAACATTCTCCTCAGACTGAATCACTGTTTCCAATCACACGAATCCGCACCTCTGGCTGCTAAAGACAGCTAAGGGCTAGGATTTAAGTCAGAGTCAATTAGAGCGGTTCCCATCTGCAATGGGGTGTGGACAGAACAAAAACACAATTCATTTGCCAGCACAGAACCTCACTGCTATGTGAAGGTTCATCACTTAGACAGCTTCACTCATTTCCCTGAATGTTTCTCGTGATTAATGTTGGGAGAAACCTCTGTTCTGGGCCGCTGAGGAGCTCTGTGGAGTGGTTAATATGGTGTTAGACATCTGAAAACGATTCTGCTATCATGTCAGTGATGTAGCTGGAAGACACAAAAAGAGGTATTTCTTGACATATTCAATTTCAATTTAATTGTCATAAAACCTACATCTGGAGGTTCTTTAAAGACAACCTGAGATTTTTGGCCTCATTTGCTGTAAGAATAATTCAGCAGGTCATATAATTCAAAAGACAAAATTTGTCTTCAATCTTTGATGGACCTCTTAACTCTTAGAACCCAAGATCTGCACCTTGGGGTCAGTTACATTATCTAGGCCTAATATTCCAGGAGTAACCTCATCACTCTGTGACATTAGTGAGAAATCCAGCTCGTAAAACAGCTCAAAAAGCTTCACTTGTTTCCAAATGAATTAAATCCTGCTCTGTCCACATGTACATGCTCAACCTGCATGCAGTCTCCCACTGATCAGTAAGAGGGGGCGGGGCTAATGATGATATTGGATTAATTTACATTTACCTTTACATTTATGGCATTTAGCAGACGTCGTTATCCAGAGCGACTTACAAAAGTGCTTTGCTGGTCACTCAGAAAATATCCTCCTTAGCTTGTAGACGAGGCTAGAATCCAGAGATAGCTCACGAATAGATGCACAGAGGATTATAGAGGAAAGATTACGAGAAGGGAGGGGCTGTTAGCACTCTTTCTTTGCTCACAGTGTCCTGAGATGGGATATTACTGATACAGTATATACAAAACTAACAAAACAAATAAAGGACATTTAAAATTTATTTAAACTACAAGTATTAAGAAAAATGTTTTATTATAAATATTATAAATATTCTTTTCAATCTAATCATTGCAAATAACATTTTCAACTCAAAAACAGTCTGGATTTTCAATTCCCAACATGATTTATATATATATATATATATATATATATATATATTATATATATATATATATATATATATATATATATATATAAATCATGTTGGGAATTGAAAATCCAGACTGTTTTTTAGCTTTTTATAATTGTATGATTATGTATCATTTGTTTACTACATGGGTGGCACGGTAGCAGGTAGTGCATGTGTCACACAGCTCCAGGGGCCTGGGCTTGAGGATTCGATCCCTGCTTGGGTCGCTGTCTGTGACGAGTTTGATGTTTTTTCCTTGTGTCTGTGAGGGTTTCATACTGGGGACTCTGGTTTACTCCTGCCTCCTGTGTGTGTATGTGTGTGTGTGTGTGGTGCCCTGCAATGGACTGGCACCTAGGGGATATTTCTGTCTTTTGCCTAATTCCAGGTAACCTCAGGATCCACTATGATGGATGGATGGATAAGATAATGACTGACTGATTATTACAGTAAAACAACAGCATATTTAAAAAAAGGGTTCACCTGACAATAGTGGAGGTAGTGCACAATCAAAAGATTTTCATAGTCTAAACTAGCTGTTATGTAGGAGCTTTACTGTTAAAACGACCTTTAGTGAGGTGATTTTCTTCATACCATTTTCTTAAAAACAAAACAAACAAAAACCTGAACTCTTCCTTGCATGCTGATACTTTCTTTTCTGTTCATACTTGGTATAATTCTGATTTTCTGTTGCTTATTTTGTTCATTAATGAACTTCAGCTGTGTATTTTATGTAAAATGATAAAATATCATTGTGACCATATGGCAACATCATGGGGCAATGGACCAGCAATCTGAAGAGCCCACAGTGGGTGTAAAAGTCTACGCTGCTATTGCTCTTTTTACATTTCTATTTAAAATATTTTTTTTTTTCAGTATAATTGTTTTCATCTATGTCTGTGTTCTTTAAACATTTGTGCATATATGGCCATTATGCACATGCTGTTTTAATGCCAGGATACTGGATATTGTGGCTGTGCTCTGTGGAAGTGTACTGGTTTACTCTTACAGTATGAACAAAGGATTGTGTTTCTATTGTTACATGTTGTTGCCATACTGTGACACAATGCTAATTTCCAGTCAAAGTCTACGGTACTGCTTTGCAATGCAACCACTATATGTGTGAATGGCCAGCAGGCTGTAACAGTCATGCTACAAGTCAATGCCATGTCACTCTTAAAAACAAGGTGCTTCAAACTGTTCTTGGGGTGATGCAGAAGAACAACTTTTGGTACCATAAAAAACTATGTATGTAATAGAGATGTGTGACTTTCCATGTTAACCAGTGGAGATGTCCTCTGGGGGCTCCGGTTTCCGTCCACTTTCCAAAAGGATGGATATCAGGTGAACAACTGTCGACTCTAGCATGTGAATGAATATATATATAAAATTCATTTATTCAGTCCTTTACACGTGTTTATAACAAATATAGTCCTTCATGAAACCCAAAGTGGATCTTCTATGGCATCGCTCACATAACCTTTGGAAGAACCTCTACAGTTTAGAGCGTAATGTCTCTCATATGTACTGTGAGGAACAAACACTCTCTTATTAGCTGTTCCTCACATCTCTGCACTTCTGTTCTGCAGATTCAGTCTGAGGATGAAGGACACCGTGTGGCATAGCTGCAGAGAAAGGGCAAACACTTACATCAAATATGAGAAACTTTGAGGCTTTACTATTAGCTGCTGAAATGAACTGAATAACAAGACTGAAGAGTCATCTGTTGAAGTGCTCAGCAGCTTAGCGGAGTGAAAAAGATGAGGAGAACTCGGCCTTTGGGTGGATATGAGGCCTGAAAAGAGGGGAGGTGGGAGAGACACAGTGAGTGATGAAGAAAGAGAGGGAGGGAGGGTGGAATAAGGCATTTGAGAAAGAAAGAGAGAGTGAGAGTATGCAATTAGAATGAGAGAGAGAGAGAGAGAGAGAGAGAGAGAGAGAGAGAGAGAGAGAGAGGAAAGAACATTTTCTCATGATCAGTCAGCACAATGTGATCTGTTTGGGTCACACCTAAAAATTCCCTGCTGAGATGTTTCTTCGAACTGCTCTTAGGATACATATCAAATATGTATGAGATTGAGTAAGAAGAAAGCTCGGGGGTGTATCTCTGCATCTATCTTCGCCCCTTACGCACAAACACATGCAATGATTCACAGACAATCTTAAGACAAACAGGAAAGGCTTATTTGTTTATTCAAACACGTAGAGGAGAGAAATAGCATTATATTTATTCATTCAAATGAGTGAGACTGTAAGTTTGTTTGAGTAGGGCGGATCAACTTCTGTACGGCTCGGAAAGAGCTGAAAAACACATTAAGGGGCATAGTGATACCCAAGACTATGTGTGTGTGTGTGTGTGTGTGTGAGAGAGAGAGAGAGAGAGAGAGAGAGAGAGAGAGAGAGAGAGAGAGAGAGAGACTTTAGAATAGAGGAAGTAGCTGTAACCCTGTCTGAGGGGCTACAGCGTGTTGCCTTTAGCTTGGCATCTGCAGGCCGAGTGTTTGAACAGCTGGGCCACAGCCTGATAGTCTCAACAGACAGTAAAAATAGTGTAATATTTCACTAAAGTCACTGACTTACACAAACCAGAACTGTCAGCCCTGGCAGGCAGGGCTCTGGAATTATGGAATAATTTACCAAATTCATGTTCAAAACTACGTTGATGTCTTGGCAAGAACCTGGCAATTTGATAAATATCACAAAACAGAGCATACAATTAAATATATCACAGCATACTCTGTCACTGTAAGCAAGGCAAAAATCACATTATAGGAAAATGTCAGCATATAAAAGGAAATATACTATGCAATCATAACATATTTAACATAACATATTCAAATATATATATATATATATATATATATATATATATATATATATATAGTATTTACCTTAAGCTTATGATCTTATTTTCTACATCTATTAGCTTATTATTAGCTTTCTACCCTGTTCCTCTCTAGGATCTTCTGGTGTACACAGTTGTTCATAGGAGTGTTTTATCCAGTCAGTTGAGCTCTCCACCAAGTGAATAAATCTATATACACCTCACCACTATAATTTGAATTGGGTTTGGGATAATAGTACAATACATTCCTTTGGGGAACACATGCATAAACGACTAGTAAGATGTGCTCCGCTAATTATGAGGGGCCTAAAGCCAAAATTCTAAGCCAAAATATTTTCGTACCTGTCCAGCCAAGCAGGGCACCATTAGGAACCACTGCAACTGCATTCTGAGGTGTCTGGCATGTTGTATTATACCCAGCCCCATACTTCTGTATGTGTAGCTCAATAATTGCCCATAACAGTTCTGATGTTTTTGACGATGAGTGTAAAAGTCGATACTGTGTTTTTGAGACTCGAAACAGCATTGCGATACATTTTTCACAATTTAGGCTGAAATAACACTTTTAGTCTAGATTTGAATAAAACAAATTTCATGTTTCTTAACTCTTAGAACTTGACATCAATCTAGGCATCATATCTTAGGATCAGAGTAAGATACAGACCTGATACACATATTATAACAAACTACAAGCCTTATCTAACCATTGTAATAAATGAGCAGTGAGCACTCCTGCTCAGAAAACAGCAATTCACTTGTTTTGAACTGAACTATATCCTACTTTAATGCCAAAAGAGCTTCCAGTGCATGTTTACCATGTACATGCTCACCCTGCATACATACTCTGACTGATCGGTGAGAGGGGGTGGGGCTAATGAAATCACTTATCCAGATATTGGGTTTTATGGCGTTTTTCTCACTTTCTTTGTTCACACAGTGTTCAAATTTCAGAATAAAAGTCCTAAGACAGAATAATAATAATGAATACATAATAAAAATATTCAGGTTGTTTAATTTTATTTGGAACACTGTCACTTTTGAAGAAGTTTTTATTATAAATATCCTTGTCAATCTAATCATTACAAATAGCTACTCAGAATTCTTGCATTTCCAGCTCAAACACACTCTGGATGAAACATTTTCAACAGGATTTCTGAGATACAAAGTGTTTCTTAGCAACAAAAAAAGAAAACCATGAACATGAACCGTGAACAGTAAATTGTTTATTAAAACATGGTCACATTCATATAAATATTTAACTCATCTGGGTTTTTTTATATCTCAAATGAAGACAAATAAGAGTAATCTAGGATTTCCTGAAAATAACTACTGTTATGTGTGACTGTCTCCAATAAACACTTTTCTAATAAGTGCTTCAAATTATGAAAATATCTCACAAAAGAAACCCAGAATTCTGAACGTTAATAGTATTAATGTTAATCAGTTTTCATTCTTGTTATCTTTAATTATATGAATAATCATATTAATACACTGAAAGTCCTTCGCTATGACTGTTGTCATGACTGCACTACTTATAGTGGTGTATTATTTTAGATGTAGTCTTTAATGAGTAATATGTGGTTTGGTTGTCATACACATGCTTATGTTGCTCATGACACTGACAATAAACTTGAGCCTGTTGGAAAATGTATCTGTGCCCCCACAGAAAAGAAACAGCAGATATGATTCAGTGATAATGTGTACTGCTCAATGCTGTCCTCCATACCTGCCACCAAAACTGCTCCAGTCTACTGAGACATAGACTGTACACAAATGAACCAAAACATTATGACCACAATGTTACAACCTGTTATGGTCTGGGATGTGGACAGTATAGCCAGATAGTAACTGAATTGGTATGTATGAAGAAGGAGGGAGGGCTCCTATGGCACTGGTCACAGAAATGTGAACAGTACAACTAACCAATCAATGGTATCCTGCTTTTGTTGGAGTGATTGTCTGTACTGCCCATGGATGATTTTATTTATTAATGCATTTGCAAAGATTTCAAACAAACTTTTCTCACTTTATCATCATGGGGTATTATGAATTGGGAAAAATTAATTGAATCGATTTGGAACTAAGGCTGTAACATAAAATGTGCATAACGTGAAGCGAGGGATGGGAGGGATGGATTGTTTGCTCTCTTCTCTCACACTGTGCTCAATTTTCAGAATTAAAGTCCTGAGAAGGGGTAATAATGATTCAAACATAAATATCAAAAACATAATATTCAGGTTGTCTTTTATTTTATTTGGACTACTATCAAGAATAAAAAAGACTTATAGTAAAATTATTATGGATATCCTTGTCAATCTAATCATTACAAAAACCCCTCTAATATATACATACTTTTCTATTTTTTTCTGGTGAATAAAAGTATGTCTACTATGAAAATATCCTACAAACTGGAGTTCAAAAGGTTAAAGGTTCTTCACACTCAAACATCTCTTATGGTTCTTCTGTAGCGTCGCTCAAGGCACTATTTGCAAAATCGTTATTTTTAAAAGTGCAGTTATTACTGATTGATGTAGGCTCTCTAGGTTCTTCTACACCAGAGCTACTTCAAACAAAAGCCTACCTGCCCTTTCTGCAGGCTCGCCGTGAAAGTAGCAACCTTTGTCCGATAAAAAAATGGAGTGTGTGTGTGTGTGCGTGTGTGTGTGTGTGTGTGTGTGTGTGTGTGTGTGCGTGTAAGATGAATCATGCGAGGAATCGTAAAGCGTGTTTAGTGCAGTATGTTTCTCAGTGACCCCAGTCCACCCCACCAACTCTACCTCAGTGCTCTGGTATGCAGCGCTTAAGTCCTCCTCCTTCTCCTCCTTCTCTCTCTCTCTCTCTCTCTCTCTCTCTCTCTCTTTCTAACACATACACACACACACACACACACACACACACACACACACACACACACACACGTTCATCTTTCCACCAGACAAGCAGTCTTTTAAATCATTTTATTCCACTTCCTGATTTTATGGCCTTGCAGAGAGTGTTGGGTGTGCTCACAGACGGTCCGAGGCTGTGTGGCAGAAGGTGACTTGTGGTCAAGTGCTTCACATCTTAGTCATGTGAAGCAAAATATCTTGGAAACATGCAAGAAGTTGGAGTAAAAACTGAAGAGACTGAAAACATGGAAATGGGAAAGAGAGAGAGGTGAAGAGAGAAGGGTGTGAGAGAGAGAAATACTTCTGCATGTGTGTGTGCGTGGTCAGTGCAGGGGGAATTCAATAAACCAAAGCCACCAATCTTCACAGTGTTTTTATGAGGGTTCCTTTAACAAGCATCAGGTCCACAGTCTAGACTCCTTATGACTTTGTGTTTCTCAATTAATTGCAAAAACTAAAAAAATAAAAATAAAAAATGGTATTACACAGGAGTTAGGTACGCAGAACAGAAAGTACAGACCATACATACCATACTGAACTTCTGAACCCTCCAGAAGCCTGAAGATCCACTACAGCTCTGAAACTGAGCAGAGAACTGCAGTTCACAAGTGCTAAGCTTGATCAAACCCTCTGTGTAATTCAGGAGGACAAATCTGGTTTAATTAGTGGCAGTATTTAATGGTCAGGTGACTGCTTGGGGCTTGCCAGGAGAGTCAACCCTGCTAATTAAGCTTTTCTTTCTCTCTTCACTTTCTTTCCCCCCAACATTGTGTTCAGTGCATGCAGGAAAATTAAGTGTGACAGGCATGGCTTTATCTCTCTCTCTCTCTCTCTCTCTCTCTCTCTCTCTCTCTCTCTCTCTCTCTTATATATATATATATATATATATATATATATATATATATATATATATATATATATATATATATGAAAATTTAATTACTAATGTGAAAGCAAAGAATGAAAGCAAACAGCCCCTCCCTTCTCATTTTCAACTATAATCCCTTATCTGGGCCAGTGATGTCAACACTCCCCCTCTCTGTATACGGGCTGAGGATGTTCTTGTGGACAGAGCGGTAAACATGCATTGGAAGCGCCTTTGGCCTTTAAACTGGGATTTTAATTCAGTTTTAATTCAGTTCTGTTTTCTGAACTGGATTGCTCACTGATCATTCATCATACATTACTGATACCATGGTTAGATTGAGTTTTCTCAGAGTTTGTAATGATATGTGCAACATGTCTGCAGGTTACTCTGATCCTGAAATATGAAGCCTAGAAAACAACATCTTCTGCCACACAGAAACGTTTTATTTCCATTTGTGTTATTTCAACATTTGAGGATGTCAATTCATTATAAACCCTTCTTTTAGGTATTGACCATTACATGCACTTGCATACCAGAGACACCCTCACCACCTGCCTGGTGTATTTGGTGATAGTCTATTGATAGAGGTCACAGTTTAGTTCTTGTGACTCGTGTTCTTGTATGTACATTCTTATACACCTTGCACTCTCTTGCAATACCCATTACCTTGAAGAAGTGACTGTTCACTTGCTTTATATGTGGACCCCAACCCTTGACAGATAGCACTGTAGATGAAGATAGGCAGGTTATGCCTAGTTATGCCAGATATCTATAGGTTTAACGATGTCTATTCAGTCCCACATTTTCACTATTACTACTAGTTTACATGTACCTGCATCTGCATCCCCTTTCGCCCGAGCTTGGTGGGTATTTGGGTGTGCTGTCATGTGTAAAAGGGATGAATGTTGGGTGTTGGGGGAAGGAAAGCAGTATTTCTGAAACTGAACTGTTCACACAAAGCTATGGTGAAAGTATATCATGAGCAAACAAATGGCACCATTCCAAATAAGTGATGTGGAAATAAGTGGGCACCATGTGCCTTTGATGTGAGGTGAACTTCAGCTACAAAGGTGGGCAAAGGCAGACTGACATTCTAAACCAGTGCAATGCACTACCAAAATGAAGTAGGAGGCTTAAATCTTCACTGCATTACTTGAATTGGACCTCCATTGATTGGCAAAGGGTTGTCTTCTCACAGTGAGTCATGTTTTCACCATTATTGAACGGATGGATGTTGGCGGGTCAGTCACGAAACATCAGAGAACCGCACCTACGAAACCGCTGGACAACGTTATGGTCTGTGGAATGTTTCATGGCCTTCTCTAGGCCTAGTATGAATAAGAGTCCATCCTTGCAGATCATGTTGACCGTATATGATGATGCTCTTTCTGGGGTGGATGGGATCTTTCAAGCAAGACAAAACAATGTGTGGCCTCGGTTGGACAAGCATGTCCGAGACTCTCATGAAATTGAGAATCTCAATCACCACCTCAGTCATCATGTTTCCTCTATGAATCCTGTCTTATGCACCCTTCTGCAGCTGTGGGATACACTGTAGAAAGGACCTTTCTGAGTCACCCCCAGCCCAAGCTGTTGTCTGTGCTGCACACACTCAAGCTGGGTATTAGCTGGTGGTCATAATACTGAATATAATATCATGTGAAATAACAAGGTTTATAAGCCTTGTTTTAAATGAGAACAATCATATATTCCTGTATTTATTATTATTATTATCATTATTGTGTGTATCATTATTATTATTATTATTGTGTATTATTATTATTATTATTATTATTGTTATTATTATTAATAATAATAATAATAATAATAATAATAATAAATATTAGTATATGAAAGGATATTATTTTCCATATAAGCTGCTGAATCGTGGCAAATGAATAAATGTTCAAATACAGCTTAGGTCTGTTTAAAGCAGCCTGGCCACAACATCCTAACCACAGCAGCTGCTTTTATATTTCCAGTGTATATATTTAAAAACCAAAATATGGTCACCTCAGCAAGAAAAGTTTCTTTATTCACTCAAGTTTAGCAGGCCTCTGGATCTCCACATGGGCCTATTAGTTCTCACTAAGACAACACTGATTGTGTCTTCTTTTGTCTTTGAAAGGGAGTAGAAAATGACATCCTCTCCTTGGTCAAGCTATCCTTTATGTTGGACAAGTCTCCCTCGGCACATCTTTCAATCATATCTGATTCTAAACAGATCCACAGAAAACAATGGTGTGCTGATAAACAAAGCGTGACTGAGGTCATCTTATTTGGAAGGCTAAGAATGAGCAATGAGTCAGTTATACATTGATAAAAAGCAGAGGTGATGTCCAGACACAGCGACAGAGGGACAGTCGCATTAGAGCGTGGGGAGGAGCTGAAACATGCACGCACTCATCATTCATGTGATGCTCGAGCCCTAATGGAGAGCAGATGTGCTCTTGAGACACTGATTCAGGCTTGACCTACAAACAGTACATATGAGCTGAAGAACCAGAATCCCTGGAACACTGAGGTGTAGGGAGACAGTGACAGAGCATTGATAATGTTTTCAGGAGCCCAATGTGAGCGAGCAACTTCCACAGGGACACCTCAGTTTAACACTCTTAAATATAAAGGAGCAAAAAACACCCCTCTGGAATAGTGCTATAGAAGATGCACTTCTAAGGAACCTTTGAATGGAGATTTCTTCAGAACCACCGAGTTTTGAAAGTAAAAAGGACATTTGCTCTATATGATAAAAAGGTTCTGCCTAAGTTAAAGTGACCATACACTTTTCTCATATTTTACTTTTTATGAAAACATTTGTGAACAGCCATTTAGGTCTTAGTATACAGGTTATACAGGTTATTAACGATCATGCCTATAACTCTTAGAACCTGAGATCTGCACCCAGGATCAGAGTAACCTACAGATATGACACACCTATCCTAACAAACTACAAGACTTACCCTGTCCAACTACTCTAACCCAACTGAAAATGTTTCTCATCATTGTGTGATAAATTATCTGTGAGTAATCGAGCTTGGAAAACAGTACAATTCAATCATTTCCAACCAAATTCCTGTTTTTGGCTTTGAAAAGCCATCTTTTCAAAGCCAGCTTTCCAGTGTGTGTTTACTGCTCTGTCCAAATATACCTGCTCAATCTGCATGTAGAGGAGATATTGGGTTATAGAGAAAAATTAGAGAATAAAAGTCATGAGAAGGGTTAATACTGATATGTACATGAATAATAATAATAATAATAATAATAATAATAATAATAATAATAATAATAATAATAATAATAATAATAATAATAATAAAGGACATTCAGCATGTTTAATCACTGTATTTGGACCAGTGCCATATATTTTGAAGAACTTAAAATAAATAAAAATATCCTTATCCATCTAATCCTTACAAGCAACTTTGAAATGCTTGCCTTTTTAGCACAGAAACACTTTGGATGACAAATTTTCAACAGGATTTCTGAAGTGTTTACAGATATGACTGCAAAAAAAGAGATAGATAGACAGTACTGCCCATGAAGGAACACACAAAAGGAGAGGACATTTTTCAGTATTTCAAAAACATTATTAATAAAACACAGTTCCCAGTATAGATATTGGTGTTTGTCACCACAGACGGAGTGCCCACGATGGTTGGCTGCAGAAATGGATGCATTACCAGGTTCAGGGAGGAGGATGCTTTCCTGGATTTCCTCAGTTACCACTGTATAATAGACCAACAAGCGTTATGTGCAAAAATGCTCAACATGGAAGAGATAATGGATGTGCAAATGAAGATTAAGGAGTTTTTTTTCTGTGTAGCCAAACACGCAAAATACAACCAAATGATCAGTGGCTGCTAGACTTAGGATTATTAATCAATCTGACCAACATGTTGAATGACCTTAATGTAGAGCTGAAGACAAAATGATCAGCTCAGTTAATTCTTTCGAACGAAAAATTGCAACTTCTCGCCTTAAAGCTGCAATACCATGATTTGGCAAACTTCACAAACCTCACATCAGAGCTGGAGATGCAAGGGAAGGCATGCATGCAACTACACGATGCAGCCTACACAGAGCAGACTGAGAACTGCCTGTCAGAGTTTGACAAACGCTTTCAAGAGTTTGTTTTCCTGGAGCCAGTCGCTACATTCATGTGCTACCCTTTTCGGGAAGATGCTGAGGCTGATTCACTCGCATCAAAAATTGAAACCCTGATTCACCTGAATTTTTCTGGAGAAGAAGATCAGATTTTGACATTGAAAGCTCACGTTCAGTTTAGGTTCAGGGCTCATGGACAGTTCTGGAACGTACTCACAGAGGAAAAGTACCCCAACAGGAGGTAATGTGTTACCTCCTTGACTGCATTATTCGGCTCCACTTATTTATGTGAGTCAGCCTTTTCCCACATGAAGATTATTAAGTCCAAATACCATTCCACCACGACTGATGATCGTTTGGAAATGTGCTCAAGGCTGGCTATCAGCAGCTACTCTCTGGACTATGCATCCCTGCATGATTCCATTCAGTGCAAATCATCAGAGTAAGGTAATGACAAAAATGTATTGTGCAATATGGGTTCATGCAGTTATGCAAGGCACATCAACATAAGTTGTGCAAATAAACAATTCTCAATATGTTTATAAATGAATATAGGTTTTGCATTTTTATAGTAGGTTGATCATTTTGATTTGGTCATTTTAGAAGTAGCGTGCATACTGAACAATGTGTGCAGCTCTGGCCTACAGTTCTAAACGGTAAGACCTTTATTATACAGTGCCTTGCATTTTTTGAATTTTGCTACCTCACAACCTGGAATTAAAATGGATTATTTGAGGGTTTGCATTATTTCATTTACAGAACATACCTACAACATTTTTTAAATGTAATATCTTTTTTTGTTTGTAAAGCCAAACTCAGTACAGTAGAGCCTGCTTTTGCTGCAATTAAAGCTACAATTCACTTTGGATAAGTCTCTATGAACTTGCCACTGGGATCTTGGCCCATTCCTCAAGGCAAAACTGCTGCAGCTCCTTTAAATTTCCTTCAAGCTCCTTCAGGGTTTACACTGGTGAACAGCAATCTTCAAGTCTGACCACTGATATTCAATTGGATTAAGGTCTGGGCTTTGAGCCATTTCAATACATGTACATGTTTTCCCTTAAACCACCCGAGTGTTGCTTTAGCAGTGTGCTTTGGGTCATTGTCCTGTTGGAACGTGAACCTCCGTCTCAGGCTCAAATCACTGACAGTCCGAATCTTCTTTCCCTAGACTCCGACCAGTTTCCCAGTCTCTGCCGCTGAAAAACATCCCCACAGAATGACGCTGCCACAGATTTAATGGTTGATTTAATGGTGGATTTCACTGCAGAGAATTGGATATTTTTTTATAACCCAACCCTGACTTGTACTTTTCAACAATCATTGTATAAACGTTCCTCATTCACAACAAATTACAGAATGATGACGATTCTCACACAACAGCCTTATTCACGCAACGTGTCTCCGCTCTGCTCCTCCAGGTCTGAGCAATGCTGATCAAAAGTTTATGGGCACAGCCAAAGAGCAAAAGTTTCAGAACCCACATGTTGGTCAAAAGTGTTGGCACCCCATGTTCTGGTCAAAGGTTTACGGACACTGCTAATGAGCAAAATTTTGGAACCTCACATGTAGGACAAAGGTTTGTGGACACAGTTAATGAGCAAAAGTATTGGCACCATCTGCTGAGCTGCTACTGAGCTGCACCTACTAGTTTAATTTGAATCTCTTAAGGTGCTTTAAGGAACCTTTAGAAAAGTAAGATTCCTTGAAGCACCTTCACAGGTTCCTCTCAAATGGAAGAACTTCCAAATGTTCCTCCAGGATCTTGTACTTTTTACCGTGTACATCCAAAAGATGTGCAAAAATGGGTCTGGACTGATCACTATTGATTCAGCGTGAAAGGTCAACTTAGAGAACAGAGAAAAAGAAAGAGTGGAAATTTATGAGAGCTATGGAATTTCTAGCCCAATTTATGGAGCTCAGAAACAAACAATTTATCGAACTTGGTGTGCAGGTTTGCTATGTAAAAAATTACATGCATTTTTATCATCAAAAAAAAACAACATACTTTGTGTGAATGGACCATTATATGAGTTGGTAGGTAGGTAATGCATGGTGGTAAATTGTTTTACAATGTCTGGTTTACACAGCACCTTTAAACCATTTTCTTACAACAATGTGAGGATAATTAAGCCTTCCATCATTTGGGAAATATAAAAGCTTTTTTTCTTAGTAAATGTGAACCATTATGAACCACTGATAAACTTAATTTTGGGCAAATGTGGCACTGGTCTGCAGTAATCAGCAGGCCTCTACTGGTATTTGGCGTATCAGTGGGCTTAAGTTAACATTCCGTTTAATTAGCTCATTACCACACAGCTCAAACATCACCCTCCCCCAGGACTATTACACAGAAAAGAGTTAATACGCTGCCAGTGCCAATGGAATGTTCCAGCAACTCTGGAGAACACTCTGTGTGCCCGCACACACACAAACACACACACACACACACACACACACACACACACACACACACACACACGCACACTGTGTCGAGCCATGTAGAGTTAAAATCCAAGGATGAGGCAATGGCTCAAGCCGTCTCATACAATTCTGTGAGAAAACAAACAGGCCAAAGAAGAGCTATAATTCTCTCATCTCCTTTCTCTGTACAGCTCTGATCCTGAACACTCACAGCCTCTTCTACACTGGTCCACATGGGAAATATGCATCCCCCTGGCCTCACACAGCCCAGATATAAAGAGTCTGAAGTCTGTAAGAGTTATCTAAAAGGAATACTGTACATTTTGGAGAACCTTGATGGAGCCTGTGGTCATGTTGAATCGTTTCAATCAGTTTCATTACACTTAGAAAAGATCTGAAAAGCAAGTTGATGGAACTTGTTTTTCAGGTGCTCGTAACTAACAGTATCATTATAATATCAGCAGCATTGCTTCCTTCTTTTTGGAGAGGTATAAAATCCTCTCTCTTCTACTGAGTGGGAGTCAGCGGAATGCCCTTCTTTGCTGCCTGTGTCAATACACAACTCTGCGCCTACTCACCACACACACACGTACACACAGCGCCACTGTTTATGCCTGTTGTCAGGGCCGAAGCCATAGCAACGGCTGCAGCCATCTGAGCCTCCGTTAAGCCAACCATATCTGGAGAGCGAGCATGGAAACATAAGGAAAAAAAATAGGAGCGTCTGCATAAAGTTCCACATTCCAGGGAAATATCAGAGGGGAAGAAGGAGAGAGGAAACAGCAGGAAAAGAGAAAGAGACGGAGAGAGACAGAGAAAAGATATCAGTGCTTGGCAGATATCTGTATGTCTGATGAGAAAGAATCCTTAATGACCTTCTGAGAAGAATAAAAACCCAAGTCCACATGAATTGGAAGTTCAGCACGATCCTACCACAGCCCTGTAAACTGCCCACCGTTTAGCCCTGCAGTGGGGTTGGCTGGGCCAAGTGAGGAACTTAGAGGGTCTCTGACTACTGGGAGGTCTAACTCACCTACTCACCTCCAGTCTCCTTCCATTCTGCTGTGGAAACACAGCAAGCATCCAAATGCTCTTTCACTGACTTCACATACACACAACTGAGGCTCTTTGAAGGAGCAGGTGGGAGGTTCAGTTAAATAAGGGAGCAGTTTTCATAATGAACATATCATACACTTTACCCACACTTAATTTTGGCCATTGTTTCTTTATTTGGTCATTTACTTTAAAAGTGAATAGCACGGCAGTTGGTCCTCACAACTGTAGAAATACTGTTATACACACAAACACACGTTTATATTCATCTGTGTGGGATGAACTCATTAAACTCAGGAACCAAAATGAAAGCTTACTGTGTGGCTGAACAGTGTGCAGATACACACTGATCAGCCGTAACACTTCATTGTCCTTTTAACTCCACTTAACCTACAGGAGCACTTTGTAGTTCTGTAATTACAGACTATAGTCCATCTGTTTCATTGCATACTTTGTTAGCCTCCTTTCACTCTAATCTTCAGGACCTCACAGGACCACCACAGAGCAGGCATCATTACGTGGGTGGTCGGTCATTCTCAGCACTGCAATGACACTGACATGGTGGTGGTGTGTTAGTGTGTGTTGCACTGGTACAAGTGCGTTAAGACACAGCAGTGCTGCTGGAGTGTTTAAACCCAGTGTCCATTCACTGTCCACTCTATTAGAACTTGCTAGGATGGCCTTCCCTGGTGATGTTTCATTTGTTTCACCCACTTCAGTTCTAATGGCTCTGAGATCTTTGTTCTCACATGCTTCTACCACCTTCTAACACCAACAGGCCAGAAGACCAGAGATAGCAGTACGTACATTGATTATGAAGAGGAATGAACTGCCCTGAATATGGACAAGAGTCACGTGTCTGGTTTCAAGGGCATTCCCGAGCCTCATGATCACTTTATTTACTGCCATGACTTCTGGCATTTCAGCATACACACATAAAGAGAGGGACTGAAAGAGGAGAGAGAGGGAGAGAGAGAGAGAGAGAGAGAGAGAGAGAGAGAGAAGCCCATATAAATTGATGAGGAAAAGAATTGTTCAGGCTCATTGAGACATATGGAAAATGAGCAGAGACGTCCTGGCTCATACGCCTGTTTTTCACCATTCTTTTTTCATCATTTGCTACATGCCAGAGCCCAGAGACAATATGAGTGTTGGGCTTCATTGGGTTACTCCAGAAGACCAGCCGAGGTTGCTCACAACTCAGTTGGTTACCATAGAAACCTTCCCTCACGTTTCCAAGAGTCTCCCAAGTCTGTGGTCTGCAGGTAATCGTAGAAACAGCCTGGCCAGCTGGCGAGGCGCTCGGGCGAGGCTGCCAGTCTCCCCCTCACACTCTCTGCTGCCTCACTGGCTTGGGCCTAAAGAAATCACTGCACTGCCTTCTACAGCCAGCTCCTCAATGCTCTTCACAGCTCTAGTGGGCTGATCTCTCTCTTAAAGGAGCTTGGCCCATCAGCCTTTTGGCCTACTGTCTGTTCCACTCTGAAGACTGTAAAAGGTGAAGGACTGGATTAATCAAAAGAACAGATGCATTAAATTCAAACATCTTATAAGGAATGACTCTTGGCCTGGGCAGTATTTTACATGAGGCATAGGCCATGAGATATATCAGAACAGTATATAGACCCAAAGGTCTTGTGAAATCAAGGTTAATAACATGAATCTACTATTCTGGGACGGCTTCCTTATAGATATTGATATAGATATCTTTGCTGTAAGGATTTGCCTGCATTTAGCTAGAAGATTAAATTTGGTTACTGAGTTTAAATGATTCCTTCTGGATCACAAACACCACACCAGTTAATCTCCAAGCTATTGGATGGAGCCCAGTCACTCCAGAAAGTGAGTTCAGCTACACAACCACCCAATCCTCACTGATGCTTGGTACTGGACATGGTAACCTCAGGCTTGTATGCAGCTTTTCCAGAGCATCCCCTTCTACTGGCATTGCTTTTCTGTGAAAATGATATAAGTTGTGTGTCTGGAACAGGAACTGGAATGCCTGTGTCAGCAATGGGTGCATCTTAAAGCAGCTAGACAAAAGTGCTAGATGCTACTGGGCTTATAGTGTAGGTTGTGGTGGACAGAGCTCACAAATCACATACTTGAGGTGCACTATAAATGTATTCATGCAAAAGTAAAACAGCCTGCTGGTCTTACTGTAAGCACACTTTCCTTTTCATACAAGATAAATCTCTCTCACATTGTTAAAGCACTTTGGTAAATTCTTAAAGACTTAAAGATGCTGCTGTTAAGTGACTGTTGCTAAGTTACGATTCTACTATTAGTTAATGGAAATGAAATGAGCTTATACAACTTTATACGTACAAGATAAAAGTGCCAAAGAAATATATAATGCACATGCACATTTTGCAAATGTAATAAATATATTACAGTTCACAAGAAGCTCCTTTCCACTGGTGGTGCTGTTTTGCAAAAGAAACACAAGTCAACCTGACATGTCCTTGAAGAATTGAGAATACAGTGTCGCCACAGCATGCTGCCTGTTGTTACCTGAGCTGTGCTCCCTGTTCGATTTATGTCAAGCATGCAGTCACATGTTTAATGTGAGTCAGTGGATAAGCAGCCGTGCATCTGTTGCATGATGGGTTTGGGCCTGCAAACGTTAGCTTGTGGTTAAGTTTCGAGTTAGGTTAGGTTTAGGTTATGGGTAAGGTTAGAGTTAGGGTGTTAGGTTAAGTTTAGGTTATGGTTTGGATAAGGGTTAGGTCATGGTTAAAGTTAGGGTAAGGATAAGGGTTAGGTAAGACAGAGCACAGCTGGTTCTGGAGAACTACTGCCCTGCTTGTTTTCGTCTGTAGCCCAGTTCAGCTCAGCAAAGGCTTATAAATGATTTCAATAAAAGGATCAAATATAGTGGAATTATGGAAAACACATAAGTTCCAGCCTGGGGTGCACCCAGAACAGCTGGGTTAGGGTAAGGGTTAGGTTAACTGTAGGTGTAGTTTGAGGTATGGGTGCAAGTAAGGAAATTACACTCCTCTTCAAACTGTTCTGAAAGGGTTGTGTGCATGTACGAGAGGGTCGCATATACAGTGGGGAAAATAAGTATTTAGTCAGTCACCAATTGTGCAAGTTCTCCCACTTAAAAAGATGAGAGAGGCCTGTAATTGACATCATAGGTAGACCTCAACTATGAGAGACAAAATGTGAAAAAAAAATTGAGAAAATCATTTTGAAGAATTTATTTGCAAATAATGGTGGAAAATAAGTATTTGGTCAATAACAAAAGTTCATCTCAATACTTTGTTGTATATCCTCTGTTGGCAATGACAGAGGTCAAACGTTTTCTGTAAGTCTTCACAAGGTTGGCACACACTGTTGCTGGTATGTTGGCCCATTCCTCCATACAGATCTCCTCTAGAGCAGTGATGTTTTGGGGCTGTCGGCGGGCAACACGGACTTTTAACTCCCTCCAAAGGTTTTCGATGGGGTTGAGATCGGGAGGCTGGCTAGGCCACTCCAGGACTTTGAAATGTTTCTTACGAAGCCACTCCTTTGTTGCCCTGGCAGTGTGCTTGGGATCATTGTCATGCTGAAAGACCCAGCCACGTTTCATCTTCATTGCCCTTGCTGATGGAAGGAGGTTTGCACCCAAAATCTCACAATACATGGCCCCATTCATTCTTTCATGTACACGGACCAGTCGTCCTGGTCCCTTTGCAGAGAAAGAGCCCCAAAGCATGATGTTGCCACCCCCATGCTTCACAGTTGGTATGGTGTTCTTTGGATGCAACTCCGCATTCACTGTCCTCCAAACACGACGAGTTGTGTTTTTACCAAATAGTTCTACTTTGGTTTCATCTGACCATATGACATTCTCCCAATACTCTTCTGGAACATCCAAATGCTCTCTAGCAAACTTCAGACGTGCCTGGATATGGACTGGCTTAAGCAGGGGGACACGTCTGGCACTGCAAGATCTGAGTCCCTGGCGTCGTAGTGTGTTGCTGATGGTAGCCTTTGTAACGTTGGTCCCAGCTTTCTGCAGGTCATTCACTAGATCCCCCCTTGTGGTTCTGGGATTTTTCCTCACCGTTCTTGTGATCATTTTGACCCCACGGGCTGAGATCTTGCGTGGAGCCCCAGATCGAGGGAGATTAGTAGTGGTCTTGTAGGTCTTCCATTTTCTAATTATTGCTCCCACAGTAGATTTCTTCACACCAAGCTGCTTGCCTATTGCAGATTCAGTCTTCCCAGCCTGGTGCAGGTCTACAATTCGGTTTCTGGTGTCCTCCGACAGCTCTTTTGTCTTCACCATAGTGGAGTTTGGAGTGTAACTGTTTGAGGTTGTGGGCAGGTGTCTTTTATACTGTTAACAACTTCAAACAGGTGCCATTAATACAGGTAATGAGTGGGGGAAAGAGGAGCCTCTTAAAAAAGAAGTTACAGGTCTGTGACAGCCAGAAATCTTGCTTGTTTGTAGGCGACCAAATACTTATTTTCCACCATTATTTGCAAATAAATTCTTTAAAAGTCAGACAAAATGATTTTCTCAATTTTTTTTTCACATTTTGTCTCTCATAGTTGAGGTCTACCTATGATGTCAATTAACGGCCTCTCTCATCTTTTTAAGTGGGAGAACTTGCACAATTGGTGACTGACTAAATACTTATTTTCCCCACTGTATATATTCACACATTGTATGAATTTAGATTTTTTTTTTTTACAGACATATGTACAGATTTCTTTTGAGACAAGGCTGGGCAGGGTATAGTCTGTACAGCTCCAGGGGCTTGGAATTGTGGGGTTCAGTTCAGTTCAGTGTGAGTGAATGAGTGTGTGTTAGGTACCCAGTTGGGCCCAAAGATTCTCCAGACCTACCACAATCCTCCCCCCCTAAGAAGAAGTGAACAAGGATGAATGAATGTACGGGAGTGGAGAGAAAGTACTCAAATAAAACACAAGAATGAAACAAAACTGTAAATAAAGGAAAGATAAAGGCGTAAAAGGACCTTATCGATCAACCTTATTGATTGCGATATTAAGTCAATCAGTTTTGACGTCACTAATTTCATTCGAAAGGGTTAGATCTCATGTATGTGCTTCTCAGACCCCAAAAAGGTAACATTTAGAAATTGAACACATGGGCATAACACCTCCTGTTATTAACCATATCAAGTTCAAACGGTAAGCAGCTGCCATTTAGCTACTCCTGAATCTTTACATGTTCTGATCTCATCATCTCACACAATATCCTCCCTTTCCTGTTATGATCCTTTGAACGGGTCCACTTAGATGGGCTTATTGTGCCTTTGACTTGCACTCCTGTAATTTACAAAGATTTCCCATGGATTCCTTGCAGTGGAGAGCTCATCATGGCCAATGGGAAAAGAACAAGTGAGGTTCCGGAAACCGGGGGAAGGCAAGATGCTGGAAAGTGTGCTTAAGGCAGCTACGATGGTCAGTCATTTGATACAGGAAGCTGAGTTGCCATGTGATTTATGTGGGACAAATGCTCCACATGTCAACAAGAGTGTCGTGTATACAGCCATAGCACACATACCAGAGCCCAGCACTACTCTGCTACTCTCTTTAAGTGAGGCTCATTAAAGCATAACAGCTAGGTAGACATGCATGTATTTAGGAAGATGTGTGGTAAGCTGATCAGTGGGGTAATGTGTGCGGCCCAGGCATGAACACTTCTGCAAATAAACCAAATAAGGGAATATGTAGGCTGTTGGCAGAGATTAGAAAAAAAGGATCTTCTGGAAAAGAGAACAGATCCTCCACTGTATGGAGAAAAATGTCTTGGGCTCCTTTGGTTCTCCAAATGTCAGATATGAAGATGAGTATTGTATGTGCAGGGCGGGGAGGGTGATGGGGTTTGAACGTAGGGAGAAAAGGACAAAGGTCACCAGCAAGCCTGAAACAGATGCTTGTGTAGAAGAACAATCTCTCTATCGATCTGACTTGGATGAGTAGGAGGAGGCCAGGCGTGGAAGGTCACCGGCCACTGTACCACGGGGCAGGGTTTACTGACCTCTCATTCTTTCCATTAGAGTGTTCTTTCTTTCTTTCTTTCTTTCTTTCTTTCTTTCTTTCTTTCGATATACTGCTGTACTGTATACTCCAAGTAGTGGTGAGCAATATGATTATGTATTACAGCTATCAATAACAATGCAACAACAGGATTTTTGGATTATTTGTTTTATGCAACAACAGAGGAAGTTCAGGTTTCACATGGTTTGATGTGTTTCAGTCTCCATTTGTATTTCACTTTTTGGCTAAAATGTAAATCTGTTCTTTACATTTTATCAAACTTTCATGATGAATGCACCAATAGAAATACTCCAAAAAAATAAAAAATACATTGAATTCCACTGAAAGACATTTTGCACAAAACACAGACTGATACATGGTTGTTTTGATCTTGTATGACTTTATGCAAAAAATCATTTTTACCTGCCAGAGAATCTCAGGGGAAAAAATACAGCATTAGGATTAAGTCACATGATGTGACATCGGCTTGGACAAGGGGCCCGGCCTGCAGCCAGCAGTAATACCACTCCAGCGATGTGACGAGGCTGACGAGACTGGTGGTTAAAATGCTAATGTAGTGACGCTGGACGGGGCCGATAGCCAGCACACTAACACTGCGGTAGCGATGATGAGGCTGGTAGCCAGCAGAGCAGTGTTGTTGGACGCTCCTGTAAAGCCAACATTTTGGAGATTTTTGTGTGACGACAATATAGAACTAAAACCGGAGTGTTTTCTCAAGCACTGGAGAAGTAAAACCTGTAGCAGACACTACTAATCGATCAGAACACTGAAATCTAAAGCTCAACAACTTGTGCTCACGCGCTTCCTTAAATCCTTATATCCTCAACACACTTTCAAATTTACCTGCAGAATGCTGACAGAAACACGGCATGCAGAGAGAGAGAGAGAGAGAGAGAGAGAGAGAGAGAGAGAGAGAGAGGAATTGTATTTACAGTACTGTGCAAAAGTTTTGGCCCCCTGTGTAAATGAGAATGAAATAAACCCTTATCCGGGCAGTGAGTGTTTATTACCTCAGTAAAACACTAACGTTAAAGTAAACACAAATAACACATTCCTACAGAAAAGTTGTGGTTTTCCATCACTGTGTTCATTGAACCATCTCCAAAGCTCTCCTCGCGGGAGCCTAATATTATTTATAAATAAATGAGTGCTTAGTGATGTTAAACCAGGTGCACTGGCGATTCAAGTGTTGGCTGGGAGCGTCCAGTAGAATTCTTCAACCTGGCTCTCAAGATCTCAACTACATTCTTCAGACCGAGAAATTCTTTTTCCTATTTACTGTATTTCTGTTTACCTTCGTCTGTTCTAAAGGGGTTTGGAGTTCCTACTCTAAACTCTGCCATTGATCAGAAACAGGTGTTTAAATAATGTGATTAGGTGCCTCAAACTTTTGCACAATACTGTGTGTTGTACATCGTTGTGATCATTTATTATTAAAATTGTATTATTTACATACTGAAAGTAAATTCAATCATTCAAAAAGATCAATCCTTTTGAGTAGAGCCAGCACGTCAGTGAGAAACTGCATCTTCACATTAGGAAAAGTGATTTAAACTACTTGTAGAAAGTCAGTTTTGTTCATGAATAGCTGTGGACGTTATATGTGAACAGTACAGTGATATTAGGTTGTATTTACAGTGCTGTATGTAGCTCTGTATATGAGAAATCTGCAAGTTGTTAAAGTGCATGTGCTTTAGCTCCTGCCTCCACTTTCTCAAATGGACCTCTATAGTGTAAGTGTGCTGTATGTAATGGACTGCAGATTCAAAGCATTCCAAATTTCTGCATCTATGGTCCCCTCCTCTGGTCTCCAAGTGAAATTACACACAGGCATTCCTGCTCTTCAAGACATGCTGGCTTGTACTCAGTCCCATTACTCACTTCTACTCGACTGAAACAACGGAGATCACATACACTATGTGGACTAAACTACTATTGGGACATATTTCTTCCAAAATCAGTGAAACTAAAAAAAGAGTTTATCCTGCTTTTGTTGGAGTAATCACTCAATTACAAGAGTTGTTAGTGAAGTCAGGATGTTGGATTAGCACCACCTCATCCCCAACTTATCACCTCCCTCCAAACCTCTCTTATGGGACACCACAATTACAGAAAACACAGGCCCACTGCTTCACAACTCAATGCTGGGGGGTTTTATAACCCTCTAGCCCATGCATGGCATTAAGCCTGGTACCAGTAGGTTCATATTTATCTGCGCCAAAAAGAGTCTTATTCTACTGGCAAAAAGAGCACTCTAAACAAAAAAAAAATATGTAGGCTATATAACATTTTTGTTTATAGTGTGTATAGAAATATGGCACATTTTATATATATATATTATATAAGGCAGGTGATGCAGCCTACAACCAGGCTAAGAACCATTTAAGCATGTCGTATTTCAGAAGAACTACAGGGGTTGGACAATGAAACTGAAACACCTGGTTTTAGACCATAATAATTTATTAGTATGATGTACAATACAGCGTCAGTTCGTCTTGGGAATGACATTTTTTGGATACAATCCGGGTTAGAACCCGAACATCCCTTTCAGACAGCTTCCTCTTGCGTCCACAGTTAATCCTGTTGGATGTGGTTGGTCCTTCTTGGTGGTGCTGACATTACCCTGGATACCGTGGCTCTTGATACATCACAAAGACTTGCTGTCTTGGTCACAGATGCGCCAGCAAGACGTGCACCAACAATTTGTCCTCTTTTAAACTCTGGTACGTCACACATAATGTTGTGTGCATTGCAATATTTTGAGCAAAACTGCTCTTACCTGCTAATTGAACCTTCACACTCTGCTCTTATTGGTGCAATGAGCAATTAATGAAGATTGGCCACCAGGCTGCTCCAATTTAACCATGAAACCTCCCCACACTAAAATGACAGGTGTTCATTTCAAGTGACAGTTTCATTGTCCAACCCCTGTATGTGCTATCTTATAGAATACACTTTAGCACTACTTCAGAGATTGTGCACAAGTGAAAGGATTATATTGTAGGTGATTAATGAAGTATTATACAGCTCCACACAACCTTGCACTGTTGTACTGTAATGCACTTTATGTTATAATGGCTGTTATACTGAAATACACAAGTGCAGTTATATTTATGAAACATAAAGTGGTGCCACGTTAAAAAGGAGCAAAGACAGTCTAGAGAACATGGTGTTGTTTTGACCTTTTTTATTGAAAGCTTCATTGAAAGTAAAATAATAAAACAGAAGTTTAAACTCGACATCCACTGATTTACAGAAACTCTCAGGATCACGACTCGAACACACGGGAGGCATGAATGTGCAGCAAAAAAAAAAAAAAAATTAGCATCCTAGAACTGTTTTTACTTTCATAATCCTTTCAACAACACTTGTAGAAATAAAAAGAATTTCATAAATAGTCTTCTATTTCCTTTGTCAATAAGTTAATTTCTTATAGAGGTTTCGCTGTTTTGGCTGAATTTGGTAGAACGTGTTTTATTTTTATTTATTTCTTTTTTTTTCCCATGCTGACACTACATGATCCTCCCATTGCTAAAGCCGGAGGTCTTTGATAGGTCATGAACATTCTTACTAAATGATTATCTGTGACAGTAGATCAGATCTGAAGACACAATGTGAGACTCCATCCTAACATCCAATGAAATGTGTGCAGTGTTACGAAAGAGGAGCAGGCTTCAGGAGCAAGTGCACTGCTAAACCCAGCAATGGGCTCACTCAAATAAACGATCATGAAATCATTAGCTCTAAGAAAGAGGCATCCTTTAGAGCTTTGTAGGAGCATGAGTTGTTTGAGCTGGCTTATTGCTGGGTTCTACAGTGTGGGAACCCCATCAGGAACGGAAGAGTACAGTACACTTACTGTAGACTGCAGCGCAGCAGAACAAGGAGTGTGTTGTTTCGAAAAGCTCCTCCCATATCTGCCGTGTCTATAACTGCAAAGCAAGAGGCTTTAGGACTCTTTATAACATACAAATGTACTCTGAAAGGTAAGCACGTGAAGCTGCTGGACACCTCGGAACACCTGTTTCTTATGGTCGTTGAGAAAGCAGCAGTCATGTAATCTCTTTCCATGTGCCACTGTGGCCCTCCAATACTGAATGCTTGATAGCAGCAATTACATGATAAATTGAACTCTCCAGAAAGGCAGTAGAAAAAAGTAACTTGTTGCTAAAGACCAAGTTTGTTTGTTTTTTTTAATCCAAAAAATGTGTAAAATGTGTAGCTAGTTTGGTCTCCAGATTGTAACAGAGCTATGCTTAGTGTAGTTGTCACTGATGAGACATTACAATGTAGTCTACATATTATCCTTGTCGAGACACATGGCAGAAAAGAATTTGCATTCATCACCCCTCAAAAAGAAGTCCGCCCCCCCACACCCACACCCACCCCACAGCCCAACCCCAAATACAACACCTTTAATCAGGTCACTGAATGGCAATATATTGTTGGTATCATCACTCCGTGGTACTGTATTGTCTCTCAATCAGCAGCTAGCAGTTTGCTTTAGCAACATCGAGAATAGGGGAGAAAACATCGAAGACTCTTATCACCACAGGTCAACCAGCATTGCCGTTAACTCTGACCCCTAGCAGCTGACTCGTTACCACATAACCCAGAGCATGCTGAGGAGCAGGACTGTTTAGCACCCAGAGATCCCCTCTGTGAAGAGACAATGAGAGATGAACTTCAAAAACACAACGTGCACAGCTGAACCACCAGCACTGAGAGCATCTAGCAAACATCTCAGCCCCTGGATTCAGAAAAATGTGATGAATGGTAGAAAATACGTTGGGGAAAAATGTCTCCATCTTAATGAAGATATATATATATATATAAGAATGTCACTCCAAAGCAAGGTACTTCAGAAGAACCTTGGAAATAAAATGGACCGTGAAACTGTCAATGAAGGAATGTGCAGCGCAAAAAGAACGTCCACTCAAATGTCACTATGTGTATTTAAACTCCTTGTAGAGCAATGAACTATAGTGTGGTCAAATCATCCCGTCAATTCCACATTGAATTAAGACTAAAAGCCAAGCCTTCTTTATTTTCTTTACTCTCAGATGAAGAGGAACTGACTCATAAAGCTGATATGAGATCATTAAGGATGGGCAGTCAAACTACAGTTATGTCAAGTATGTCTCTCTCTGGTTTACAGATTTAGCTTTGGAACAAGGCACTGGACTGGAGTAACCACCTGTTTCCACAGTGACAAGCTTCTTTCCCCACTTTCATACCATGGGTTTATGATGTTGCTCAAATAAATGTTGTCAGCAGTGAGCGTTTAGCTATTTTAATAGTGGTTTAAAGTGGGATGTCTGCTTGAAGGCATTACCAACATACTGTATAGTCTATGACACAAAAGCAAATCCAACCTTTTCCCCCCACTGGGCCCTAAACAAAGCTTCATCTTGAAAACTACCCAGCAGCTCTTCAGTGTCCCCTTTCCTGATGATGAAACAGCTTTAAATTGAGGTAGCTAACTGCAGAGAGTTTAAATACACATACGCGTGTACGTCCTACTTTGGTAAAGGTTATGAGGTGAAGCCACATTGAAAATGTAGATGATTTCCTTGTTGCTTGAGAATCAGAAGACCCATGCAGTATACACAAGACTGAAAGTGCTGGAGTCAGTGAGCTGGGGCCGCTGTGACAGAGATACACAGTGTCCTCGCGCTGAGCTGAGAGGAAATTCCTTCTGCAGCTTCTCTGATGCCATCTGCTGGGGAGATGCCACTCTCAGCACAATGCACACCATCACTCTCCATCCAAGTCTGAATGATTGGCAGAAAAGCTGCAGCAGTGGAAGGAAGTTGAAACCCATAGCCCCCCGCCCCCCCACCCATTCAAAGTAGCAGTTTGGCCATCAAGGTCAAACTAATACTTCTGAGACACAGAGACTACAACAACAAGGCCAAAAATATCAAATAGAAAAGAAATCGATCTACTCCACTGTCTCTACGGGGTTTCTTCATCTTTGGTATAAAATATGCCATCCATGGGCTGCATTTGATCCACAGCTAAGAAAGACTAAAGAAATTGTCAACAATTTCCTATTACTATTGCTTTTTGCACACATTTTCTTTATTTTAATTCAAAAGCTCCTATCTACGTACTTTTGCATTGCCAATATATTTTTTTTGTCCTAGTTTTTGTAGTTTTTTTTTTTGTATTTTTTTTTTCCGCAATGAAACAAGCAAAGCAGGCTGAAAACACCTTAAAGCTCATAAAAAATATTGCAGATAAAAACAATAATGCCATTAAAAATGATCTGCACTACACAATAAACTGCATTTCCCAGGATGCAGTGGTTTACATTTTTCTCTTTTTTTTCTTAAAAAAATGCAACTCTCTTTAAACACATCACTATATTTTGACTGTCCTCTCTTTTAACACAAAGTTGCCACAGATAATTTAAAATGTCTTCACAAGACCTCTCTCATTTCTCTGTACAAGTACTATCATAGGCTTCTACTCCACCCCAGACCTTGAATCAATCCATTAGTCCATTCAGACAGTTTGTTGTTTTTTCTTTCTTTCTTTTTTTTTTTTTTTTTTTTGTTTGTTTTTTTTTTTTTTTTTTTTTTTCATTTTTCTTTTCAACAAGACGTTCGACTGGGAAAAGTCTTGGACATTTCTCAAAATTAAGGCAACAAAGATGATAAAACATTGATATTCTCTAGAAAACTAAAATCTAACTCATAAAAAATGAAAAGTAAAAGTAGCTTAGAATCTGAGGAAGACTTTTTTCACTCTCTCATTCTCTCTCTCCCTCTCTCACAAAAACATGCTTCCTCATCTAATAGAAAACTCACTGTAGCTGAAAACCTACCTGCACATTCAGAAAATAACTGGAAAACTTTGTACTTGTTTGAATTTCATCACTTCATGAAGGAAAAGTCTTGTAAAGTTGTAGATAGCCATTTAGCTCAAACTCCAAGACTGCACAGCTCTCTCGTCTTACACCATGATGGTGGCTTTCAAATGCTCCTCTTGCTCTGCATCCAGGTGTCTGATATAGTTGTTGTCGTCTTCTTTTTTTTAGTGCTTGTGCAAAGGTGGACACAAACGCATTCTGTTCAGCTTTTCCTTTCGTCCTCCACGTCCCCAGAACATTCCCCCAATCTCAAGGCAACGCAGTCACCCAAACACCCCCTCCTCCTCCTCTCGTTATCTGACCGTACAAAGGGAACAGGAAGAGCACGAGCCAAGGAGGAAGCCACCAGCGCAGGAGGAAAAAGATGGAAACAGAAGAAATGTTGAGAACAATATAGACATTGATAAAATAAAGAGCAATAACACTTGAAGCGGGCATGCGCACTCATAAATACAGCTGCCCAAAAGGGGTTTTAAGAACAATAACATGGAAGAACCACTTTTCTATTTCCCTGACAATTTTTTCTGAAGATGGTTGTTTAAAGAACTTGTTATGCAAATGAGTTGCAGAGGAGCAAAGAACCTTTTAATAATTTAAAGAATGTTAAAAGGTTCTACATCAGTTAAAGGTTAAAGTTATTTTAGGAGCCTTTATTTCTAATTCATTAAAACCACCAAAGCTGGTGTGTCTGTGTGTAGAGTAGGTAGATATGAAGAGTCTCACTTAGCAGGCTGGTAGGAGTAGGTGGGGGCGTGATCGTTGGTGCCGTCCACACACAGAGGCTGCTGCTGACCGCTGGCGTCCTGGGAAGAGGGAGGGACACTCTGTGGAGACGCCTCAGTCACCACACCCTGAAGAAAGAGAGTGTCATATGTGTGATTGACAATCCTGTATTTAAAAAGCAAAAACAGAACGCAGTTGAAACCATATCACTGACTTGAGTGTGTGCCAGAAGGAAAAGCACAAGTCTCCCTTAGATGTTTTACCACCACAACCTTCAACACGTTTTAACATCTTTAGTAGAATCTATTTTGCCTTCTGCTGTAATTCAAAATGAAATGCTCAGTGTTACAACTTGAGGAAAATCTAGAGATCGCTTAGTATTTGTGTTTGGAGTTGAAGAGTGGAAAAACCCCTCATGTGGAAATTAAAAACATCTGATTTTTTTTAAACATAAAAGCATTAACTTAGTCAATGTCCCAAATTAGTTTAAATGTACCCAACCCCAATAGGGCTCTCCTCCAATCACACCCAGCACTAGGAGGGTGAAGAAAAGCACATCCGTACTCCAAAACATGTAAAGCCACATCTTTTTGAACTGCTGCCATTGCCGGTTGGCACAAGTACCTGTTAGCCATTGTATCAGAGATGTGGACCTGGCAATTTCATTCGAATGCATTGGCTGCCCAGCAGCGATGCGTGGGTTGGGTAATTGGCACTTCCAAATCGGGCAAAAAATTCTATTAACCCAATTTTATATACGTGGGACTTTTCAGATTCACTGTATGTTCCTTATCTTTGCTCATTTCAGATCGAATCATTTAAGAGTCACCTGAACATGAGCTTCTATATAAGACAGAAAACCCTGCTCATAAAAAAGACAACCAACATTTTTAGTAACAGGCATTGATTTAATGTTCACATTATATTGTCTTTGTTTAAAATAAATGTTCTCCTTCTTTCTAGTTTCTTTTGTAAAAATGCATGTTTCTGGGATAGTTTCCTTTTTAATCAATAAAAAATACTAATAATGAGGCCACAAATGATTTCATGAGCAATACAGCATAACAGTCAAATACCAATGCTTAGCTACAGTCACAAAAATAAACATATGATCAGGTTGCCACTTTTAGTCCGCGTTCGTATTCTTCATGTTAACCTGAAGGGAATAAGCTCTCACTTTTCCAAATCTATGGCAAACATGTTAAATACAGGCTATGATTTTAAATGTGCATGTTTTTCTGGGTCCACGTTCAGTGGTTCTGGTTGTAAAATCGATCGATCATACATCTCTCAAATCAAATTTAAGGGCAGTTGATTCTAGAAGGAGTTTCATTACACGCCTACCGTCTTTCATTAGCTGGCCATTAGCATTGATTTCCTAGCAACTGTATGACCTTCTTATTACTAATCTAACATTAGGCCTCCCATTTCTGTGAAGTGAAAGGACGCTTCGAATAAACATCTGCCGTTATACTTTGGGAAATTATATAACTGCACACATTTCAGCACAGTATCCTTGACAACGGATTTGACAACATAATTTTATGATAACATTCATATACATCCCTGATTACAATGAATATTTCTGAGAAGCTGTGTCAGAATGCTTGAGAAACTGGCACTAGCAGTGATTCAGTAATGTTCCAGACTAGGGAAAGTCACATAATTCAGAAACTCCAGACACAATGCTTTAAATCCAGCCATTTCTCATTAACCCAGAGATATCCGGACATATTTCTCTCATTTGTCAGAAAACTGAAATTTATTTGAGTATGTGAGTATTTACATAGCAAGTCATTTATTTAGGAATTACGTGAATGACATACTGAACTTTGGAAAAAAAACCCAACAACATACAAATGAAACTAAAAACCCCAAAATAAAAACATGGTAAATATAACAAAATATATACAGGAACGGTAGTATTGACTGAATGTTCCTGCTCTCTTTTATAATGAACTTCACTATAACTGCACACACTCCGAACAAAAGGGAATTAATAAGGCTTTGTCCGCTTTTTGCTCCAGAAACTGTTTCTAGTCCTCAGGGAAGGCTTTCCACTAGATTTTGAAAGGGTGCTGTGAGGATCTGAGAAGATTAGTGAGGTCAGGTACTGATGCTGATTAGTTTTGGATCACTAACGCCAACTCATTCCAAAGGTATCGGATGGAGCTCCATCACTCCAGAGAACACAGTCCAAATGCTCCACAGCCCAATTAACCCAATACACCTCTTTAACTCAAGCTTGGCTTTGGGCATGGTGCCCTTAGGCTCAAGTGCAGCTCTCCACAGCATCAGATTCTAATGTTCAATGGTCTTCTGTTGAGATTATGCATGCTGTGTGTGCCTGTGAGCAATGAGAGTTGAGGTAGAATAAAGTAGCTCATTAGATAGGGTGTAAACAAGCTTTTGGATATATAGTGTATGAGCGATGATTAACAACAAAGCCATGGCAAAAGCAGCAAATTCTGTGACTGAAGTGAACTTCTGGAGACATGGAGTGAGACACAGAGGGGTGTATACAGTGTTTGAGTTCTAACACAGAGTGAGGCTTACCTCCACTGAGACGGCTGAGGCAGGCACCGCAGTGTACTGGGGAATGTAGGTTCCCTGCATAGGAGCTGCAGCAGCCGCCGCAGTCATGTACTGCAAACAGAGGAAGAGCAAGTCAGTGTTGAGGATTAACTGAACAGTGCACTGCTGACATCTAGCCATCCTTCTCTCACAGTATTCCAGTGTCTTGTAATGACGTCAGCTGCTTTGAGGTCTTTGGTGATGACAGTTCAATTGACTGTTTTTGATTAAGTCAACCCCTTAAACCCTAAGCTTGTTATTCAGTTATTGGGGCTCTATAATATGTCTAGTAACTCCTAGCAATCACTAAGTACATGTTGTGCAACTGCTATGAATCTAACACGTAAAGTACAGAGATGTGAAAGTGAGGAACTAATCCAGGCTTTTTAAAGTCGTAGCAGATTGTAAACAAATGTTCCGTCTCAGTTTTGCCTATTTTTATAGTGATTGCACACTAAATCACTAGGGATCCCACACTATACGACTGCTGAACCGAAACCAACAAGCCCCAAAATATACCTCACATTACTGTATATATGGATGTACAACAGTGTGCTGCAGTCATTGTTAGTGCATCCATTTGTGCTGATTGATATGTAAAAAACATGGGTCATGGGTTGTGGGTAGTAACATCCTCCAGCACATACTGGCGTCTACCCTTCGTACAGAGGCAGAATTTTTGTTCCACCTTAAATGGTGTTGCTGTACTAGTGCTGGAATGAATCTGCTGCATCGTTTAAGGTGGAGTGCAAGATTAAACATGAACACTGTGTTTACTTTTGGTGCTGAGTTTTAATTGTCTGTTGACAGGATCCTTTCAGACTCAGTCGATGACCAGTTAATTCTACTAGATTATGCTCAGAGTTCGGGCAAAAATAAAATCAAACATTTGTTATGCTCCAACTGCTCTGAAGGGTGGTCAAGGGGCCAAACAATGGAGTCTGTGCCCCTCACATACTACTCGACTCTCTCTCCAATTGCTGACTGCTGAAAAAACCACAGCCAACCACCACAGACTAGGCCAGACTGATAATCGTGGCTTAAAACAGGGTAAAAACGTGTGTAGTGTAACCCCGCTTTAAATGGACACAAGCTTTCCTGTGATGTAATGAAGTTCTATCTGTTTATTCCAGATGTTTGGCTTGTAGTGTATGGTAAAGAGAAGAGAGACGTACAGTGCCAGTGGTGCCGAGGGACAGATGATTCATCTGCTGGGTGAGGGGCCCCATCATGTTGGCTGGCTGCATGGAGATGGTGTGGTCCATGGCTGGCGTGATCACAGCGCCCTGTGGGTGGGCACAAAAGCACACACACACACACACACACACACACACATATACAGGTCAGACCACATGGAGGAGGTAAGAGGAAATTAGTACCCATTCAGTTTCATGTCTGCATAACCTTCAGAGTTAATGCCGTTAATGTAATGCATGCACGGTCTCTCTCTCTCTCTCTCTCTCTCTCTCTCTCTCTCTCTCTCTCTTTTCTTTCTGTCTTTCACACAATGAGAGCGATCCAGATCACCCCAGCTGGGCCCTATTAAAGGGGCCAGACGTGTGTTGTTCCACTCCAACAAATGAAATAATGCGATCCAAATGCGCGTCACGCATACTTCTGCAGAGATGATGCATTGCTCACTTAGTGGCGGCGCTCACACACACACTGCGGCTGTGTTTACGTTTCAGGCACGCTGCTCCACGAGTGTTAACACATGTGAGGTAAAAGACAGAGTGAGCGGCTGCAATTTGTAACAGCTCACCCCAAACTTCAGTTGCCTCCATTGCATGAGTCTTTTAGCAGAACTGGGGTAAAGGATGCGCACACACACATGCTCACACACACACACACACTCATGTCTTGCCCTGATTACGATTAATATTTCCACGGGGGCTCTTGGTCAGGTAGTTTGTCAAAAAGACGTTATTTTCCATAGTTTGCACAGAGTAAGGTCATGCTTGGGGAAACCACAGTGCTGTCCAAAGCATGCATTATTAGGCATCTTTGAGTGGGCCTGCTCTTCATCTAATCAAAGCCCTACCCAGGGGTCAGTGTATTCCCCAGGTTATTCTTCTGAAGTGTCAGTCTGCTGTATAGTGAGGGCCATCATTGCACAAACAATATTAAAAAGCTTCATCTTAATTTTACTTTAAATGTTCAGCTTTATTTTTGTGGTCTCAAACTGTTAACCAACCAGCTGGTGCTGATTATCAGTGGCATTCAAATTAGAATTAAGACATGTACATGGTTCGGAAGAAGACAGGTTTAGATTTTGTAGTGAGGTTAGGAATTGTCTACACCACATGCCAATAATAGATCCAAACCCAGATGGTGAAATGGACCTCTGAATGGAGCAATAAACTACTGAGAACTATTTCATTTTGTTGTATTATTTTTATATTTGCTACATTGTAACTTTTCTTTCATTTGTGGTACAAGTTTAGCAGCTCAGTAAATCACAAACCAATAGCATGTGTTGCATTTATGAAACTACATACTGATGACTACTTTGCCAACCAGGCAACACTGTCCTGTCCTCTGGGGACCAATAGAATAGTACAATATTATGTGTCTTACAAACAATCAAAAACACACTTTTACAATGAAAATGATATGTGCAGTAAAAAAATGAGACTGGTTGAAATATGAATGTTTATACAGTATATATATAAAAACTGGCCTTTCAACAAAAAGAGACAATCAGTTCCACGGGGAAAAGAATTTGTGGCACAAGTGGGGAAAAGCATGTCAAGTGCTACAAAACAAGTTATTAAACACTTTAAATTAATATCAAAAGCATTCTGTTTTATTTTTACATTTTACTTGAAATGAAAGGAAAAAACATTTATTTTGAGTATTTATTTATAACTGGTCCACTTCAGTGTGGAAAATGATGAATACTATTTAAATATACTGAATTGAACTATATTTGTAGTTTGATTTGACTCTCAGGCTACTCATCATAATGTAACTTAGACATTATGACGTTCTAGATCATGGCTTGAATTTTTTTCTGTAACTGGTGATTTGTTAATTTATATATTTTAATTGAATATTAAAATACAGAAAGTCTATAAAATAAATGCTTTGCCCCTTCAACAAAAAAAAAAACAACAACTAAGAAATGTAACTATTTTTATTAAAAGGAAATGCTTGCAATAAAACAACGTAAAGCAAACTTTGTACATCAAACCTCAAAAGTACTTTTTCACATCAATGTCTGTATACTTCATGTGTTTGTCTAAATAAGCCTATAAAATTCCACATAAAATCAATGTAGGAAAATCATTCGGCTGAATGAATAATGATATCAACTCATTATTGTATCACCTGCCACTGTGTGTAGCCGGAAATGAATTTGGAAATAATTCACACATAGCTTTACAATACATTTGGAAAACATCTCTTACATCCTGAACTGTTTGGGCCTAATCTGCCATGAATACGAAGGCCCCTTAAATTTACTTTGTACTGCAGACTAATGTTGATCAGATCAACAACTGCCACAGCTACTTTAGTGGTTTGGTGTAGGGCCTGTCTGAAGTATTAGTAAAAGACAGGTGGCCATGAACATTTTGCAGATTGGATCATAAACCTCCTTGTTTCACTTTAAAAGTGATCAAGTTCCTGTTCATATTTTGCCTGTGAGCCTCCTGAGGCAGGTTTCTATCTCAGAATCTGGGACCGCAATGCCAGATTGTTGACTGGTAAGGAGGCCTATCACATACATGACTGCCAGTGCTGGAGTTGCTTCAGGCTCTGTGATAGCATCTGCTGTTGCTGGCTGTGACTGGTTTGCTATGGCTTTCTGTAATCCAGTCAAAGTTCCAGCTAGTAGGATTAACGTCATTATGATGTGGAATACGGGAAGTTTGAAATGGGGGTGTAAGGCAAAAAAAAAAAAATATGTGACACACTGGTTCTGGGATAAGCATTCAGAAGGTGGGGTGAGTTTCACGCACATTACATTACTTTACGGCTTTTATATTTGCCATTATCTACCATGTAAATAACAATTATCTTGTAGAAACAGTGTATGTTGTGGTCTGGGATTTATGTCAGTTGGAAGATTCAGTTCATGTAGTCCCTGTGTTGGATGTTGGAGAAATGGGAATACGTAAAGACCTAAGTGACCTTGACAAGGCCATATCATTTTGGCCAGGCAACTGGGTTAAAGCATCTCAGATATGGCAAGGCTTGTGGGCTGCTCCCAGTCAGCAGTAATGAGTGCCTGAACCACAGAGTGATGGGTGCCCAGAGCTCATCGATGCTAGATGAGGGAATGAAGGCAATTCAGTTTGGTCCAAACTGACAGAACAGCTACTGTGGCACTGTAGCAATGATTTTTATGAGAGAAATGTGTCACAACGCAGTGCTCCTCACTCAGATGTACACAAATGAAAGTGCCTACAAAGGGTAAAATGAGTGGAGCAGCGATGATGGAGCACATTGATTCTATCCTCAACATATTGCCGGGGTAAATCCCCCGGAGAGGTCTCAGAAAATGCATTTGTCCCAGCTCTCCAGGTGGTTACAATTCTAATTTGCTTCCACTCATCACTTTGTATGATGTTAGCAGGTTTGGTAGAAATACAGAGGACTTGAACTGGTAGCATCATGTCATGGGGCCATCCTACTTAATCACCAGAAACCGGAATTAAACTGGAAAGAATTTTTGAAAAATACTGAACTTGGAACACTGCGAAAAGGTCGTCCGGTTCAATGAAATGAATTGGGTGTGTGAGGGCCTATACTATACTATAATGCTCTGCAGGACTTTTCAAGTATTCTGTGTATTGATGTCCGATGATGAAAAGGATTCACAGGGCACCTTTACAGATCTTGTTGGTTGGAGCCATATAGTACATTAAATATACATCCAACTAGTTCAATATATGTTCAATACACATCAGTCGGCTCACACGGATTTGTGGGTCTGAGTTTGAGGCCTACTTGTGAGCATATCTAAATGGTCATGGATGTGAAATATTGTTTGGACTCGGATACCGTAATGTAGTGTTGTTTCTTCAAGAGCCACACGCAAAAGTACACGCATGCGTTCACCATGCTCATACGCTGGGTTCCGTCTCTGTGTGTGAGCATGGCTCACCTGTGCTTGTACTTCCAGTACATGTGTTTAAAGAATAAACTGTGCAGACACAGAAGAGCTGCGTCTTGAATCTAGGCATCAGAGCTAAACTGCTGGAGCTGCACGGCGTGAGCTGTGTCTGTCATCAGCGCCAGCGGCCTCCAGCTAACAGCTCAACCCCACCCCCGACAAGCTCCCATAATGAGAGGAGGAAAAAAGAGATCCACTTGGAATAATTCTCCACTCTCATTTACAGCCATATCAGTGAGGGACTTAGACAGATGATTAAGGGCTGTAGGTATATGTGTGTTGTGTGTGCTTGTGTGTGTGCGCATTAATACAATTCCCCACAGGGCTTGCATGCTGAACCTGAGCAACCCGGAGAAAGGAGTTTTTGTAGAAAAGAGGGAGTGCTCTCATTCCAGTTCCTTTGCTTTTCTACACACTGTTTTTAAAAGGTGTAAAAAAAAAAAGTAAGAATGCCACAAAAGAACCCATTCTGGTTCCATAAAAAAATCATCTTGATTCATCTTAATGTTTTTGTAAATTACATGCATATATGCAAAAAAAACCCAAAACAATATATTTACAAAACAGTTCCAGTCCGAAGCTGTCTAGGTGTCTTGTTCATGACACCACTGCAAACAAAGACAACTGTGGCTTGGTCAAAACAGCATAGACTGGCAACTGGGAAAAACGCCTTGTGCAGGCATGCCTGGCAATCACTGATTGCTCACCAAGACGTACACTATCCAAAATTCGCTTCTGAAAGCCTTTTCATACAGTGCAGCAAGGGCAGCACTTTACACACACTTGTGCCAAGATCTAATGTCCAATCAAACCACACATGTAGTCATTTACATATCTGACTTGCAACAGTCTTACAGTTATATCTGGGTGCATTCTTTTTTTGGTCACTGAGTAACACAAACACAGCCATGATTAATGTTAACATGAGCATTTCCAAACTAATCTTCCAAACACCTATGAATTCTGTAGTCTGTAGCTGCGATAACTCAAAGTGAGGACAAAAGCTGTGCCAGTGAAAGTCAAAGAAGCTGTTATGAGGCTGAAAAAAAAAAAGAACAGAACCATAAGACACATTTATCCAAACTTGGGATTTCCAAAACGACTGTGAGCGTTCTCTGTTTAGAATATCTTTAAAAAGGAAGAATGTAGTGATGAGCTCATTAATTGCAAAATGACTGGTAGGCCAAGGAAGAGCTCCACTGCTGAAGAATCCTCATTAACCTTACCAAAAATCCTCACCTGTCTGTCTAACATATCAGGCCTAGCCTTCAGGAGGCAGATGTGTATTTCTCAGAGACATGTGAACAGAAGCCTTCGTGAACAGGAATATATTGGCTACACTGCAAGATGCAAACCACTAAATCTCTAACTCATCTGTGAAACAGGGTGGTGGGTGTGTCATGGCTTGGGCATGGATTGTTGCCACAGTTACTGGCACACTTATCTTCACGGATGATGTAATGGCTAAAAACAGTAGCACAATGAAATGTAGGAGTACATTATCCGCTTCAGTTCCAGTAAATACCAAATTCATTGGGTGGTACTACATATGACAGCAACATAACGTTAAGGCAACACAGATGCTTTTAAACGAACAAAGGGAACATTCTTGTCACTTGCCTCGTTTAAATTCAACAGAACAGGTGTTCCATATGCTAAAGAGAAAATATAAGGGAATAAGGCCCCGAAACAAGCAAGAGCTGACAACGGCTGCATTAGAGACTTGGATAAGAATGACCAGAAGATACTCAGCACCTGAAGACGTGCAAGCAGTCGTGCAAGATACTAAATATGTCTGCTTTAATGTACCTATCATTGCCATGTCCCAAGGCAAAACTGCTCCAGCTCCTTCAAGTCTGACCACATATTCTCAATCGGATTAAGGTCAGGGCTTTGACTAGGCCATTCCAATACGATTAAACATTACCCCTTAAACCAAACGAGTGTTGCTTTGGCAGTAAGCTTTGGGTCATTGTCCTGTGGGAAGGTGAACCACCATCCCAGGCTGAAATCTAACTATATTTATCACCATCCACCTTCCCCTTGACTTGAGTCTCCCAGTGCCTGCTGCTGACAAACATCCCCACAATATGATGCTGCCACCACCATGTTTCACTTTGGGGATGGTGTTTTTGGGGTGATTGTTTTTTTTTGTTTTTTTTTTGCACCAGACATAAGCATTTTCCTTGCTGGCCAAAAAAATCAGCTTTGGTCTCATCTGACCATACATTTGGGGAGTCTCCCACATGCTATTTGGCAAACTCAAAACAAGCCATATTTTTGTCTTTAATAAAATCTTTTTTTCTGGCCACTCGCAGCTCTATGGAGTGTCTTTTTGTGATCGTATGGACAAATAGTCCAGTCTCTGCTTGGGAACTCTGCAGCTCCTTCAGGGACACGGTTGGCCTCTGTGCTGCTTCTCTAATTAATGCACTCCTTGTCTGAGAGTTTTGTTGCGCGGCTCTCTATTTGCAAGTTTGTTGTGGTATCATGTTCTTTCCGTTTGATAATAATGGATTTAATGGTGGTCTGGGGGATCATCAGAGATTTGGATATTTTTTATAACCCAATCCTAACTTGTACTTCTCAACAACTATATATATATATATATATCCCCTCATTTCACTTCACCACCTTAAGAGTAATTCATTGCATGCAATTCAGATAAAAAAAATAAAATAAATACAAGCTGTAATGTAATAATATAGGTAAAATAACTGTGTGTGTGTGTGTGTGTGTGTGTGTGAATACTTCCTCAAGGAACTGCATGTGAAGAAGATAGATATTTGCACTTTTGGCTCTAAATAACCCATTTAAATCAAACTGTTTTCTCCGGAACTATGTCTATTCTAAGAACCATTTATTTTTTGTAAGACTCAACTCGTGGACAACAGCTTGAATATTCCTTTAGCAACAGAAACATAACATACAACTTTGGGTTTGACCTCAAACGTGGACTCCTTGTTGTCAAAATGATTTGTTGCTTGGGGCCTGAGGCCTGGACACACAGTCCAGACTGGAAGGGGTCTCCAGTGACATCACAGGAAAGGAAGAAACTGATGCCAAGAGGAAAAGGAAGTGGCCCTGTTTGTCCCTCTGAGACAGCAATACTGAAGAAAACAGACTTCTGAGGAGGATGTTTCATATCAATCTTGTGCATGTTTTCTACGCGGATGAAAATAACACAGCGCGCGCACACACACAACTGGACTACAAAGGCTTGGTGGGAATAATACTTATCATATTGGAATAATCGCTATGGTTTGTAAACATTGTAAGAATTATTTAGTAATTACGCTCTTGTTTTCATTCCCAAACAAGCAACACAAAAGCATATATACACACAGAGCAGTACCTGCCAAAGCACATCCACCTTCTCAAGGCCCTGCAAACAGAGCGTATTCTGCAGAACGACAGAGATAAAAGCACTAAATCTTTATTCAAACATTTGTTCCTTTGTCTCAGCAAATGGCTGTGACTGGCAGCGACTTAGGGAAGTGTCTCATTTCTTTTCTTCCCCACTCCGTCGCCGTTTCACTCTAAGCGGCTTTGCAGTAATGCACTACGGCGGTGATTTGTTAATGTTCATTTCCTGAGAGGGATTTGGGGACGATTCACATAGGCATTCTTCTCCTGAATAAGATGTAGTGGGAGGGTGTGTGCGTGTGTGAGTGTGTGTGTGTGCATGCATGTGCACTCAAAAGTAGGTGTAGTATATAAGGTGTGTGGGCACCATGAGAGCATACATAAAACTGTTGTATGGTGCCTTCCTGGTAAACCGATGCAGAACAGAAGTGATGGTAATCATCAAAGGGACACACACACGGAACAGTGGCCGGAGAGTACAGCACAAGAGAGGCTCCATTGTCTGCTGATCTGCTTAAATCCTCATCTCCAGCTCCAGTCGCTATGGTCACGTGTCTCCAAGGTAACAAGGTGCCAAGCGTACAGCTCTCTCTGGTTACAATGCCCTCCTCTCTCAGACGCTTTTAATTGCCTGCCTTCTCTCCATGCGAGGCGATAGCAGAGCGAAAAAAAAAAAAAACACAACATTTTTTCCCTTCGTCTTGTTTTCTCTTTCCAGGAATTTCAAACGAGACAGGGATCATTGCACTGACTCCGACAGCCTTTCACAGGAAGTTACTTTTTACCTTCACTCCCTGGAGGTCTTATCTGTCGAGTTGCCAAATAATCAGACAAGAGGATTTTGTTACTAAACACATTTACACATCATCCTCTGTTCACCCACCCTTCCTGAAAACAAGAAATAAAACCACCCAAGATAGACACCAACTCCACAAACATCATTACCCAGTTAGAGCAGTGGACACACATTAGCCTTGTCCACCTATCTCTCTGCCTCTCTCTCCTCCTCCCTCATTTCCTCCATGGGTCTCTCTGGATCTCCCAGCCCAGTGCTTTGTCTTTTGCAGGTTACACGTCCCGAATGCCTGAAGCACCTGAAGTGGCTGACTAAACACTCTTAACAAACGAACACTCGTCCACACCAACATCGCTCTGGAGCACTGAGCGGAACGTAGGTACAAGGCCAGCGGTCAGCGGGCAAACCTCCAAATGTGCTTGGTGCTTAACTTCCCATTCTCATGTTCATGGAAAAGAAGGCAAGGCTGTCTCAGTGTGTGTGTGTGTGCATATGCGTATGTGGAGTGAATTTTCCAAGCCTCGGGTGGCAGGTGTCCTTCCTGCATCCTCACTGTGTGGGCAATCAAGACAATGAGAAACACAATGCTTTGACTGAGAGAGAGAAAGAGAGAGAGAGAGAGAGAGAGATATTATCTGAGATTAGACAGAGACCTAGACAGAGCGAGAGTGTGGAGGCGGAGGGGGTAGGGGGGTTAGACAGAGGCTCTGCGTGTCTGATCCATGCTTACTCAATCAGCAAGACTCTTCTCTGCCCTCAGAGCCCTGCACCTCCTCACACAGCCACAAGGGGGCAGAGCCAGCACTCCACTTTGCATTCTTAAGGCTTCTCTGAAACACTAAATCACTTTCACCTGTCCACATTTTCTTGTTCTCTCACACTGCACCGCTTACACACACACACTTGCGTGCACCTCTCTTGTATTTACTGTACCAGTCAGCCATAAAATTTAAAACTGTTCGGACTCCTTAAAGCATGGACTCCTCTGAAGGCGTCCTGGGCTATCTGGCACCAAGACATTAACAGCCGATCCTTGAAGCCCAGGGTCACCCATGACCCTGTTGCCAAATCATTTGTCTTCTTTTTTGCACCACTGTGTAAGAGGTTCACCCTACAAGACCTACCTGATGGTTTGGAGATGCTCTGACCCAGTCATCTAGACCAATTAGGCTCTTGTCAAAGTGTCTCAGGATTTCTATGCTCACCTGCTTTTCCTGCTTTCAACTCATCACCTTCAAGCACCGCTCACTTGACAAATAATGTATCCCAACATTTGACAGGTACCACCAAAGCTATTTACTTCCTCCATCAGTGGTTTCAGTGTTATGGCTGAAAATATCACAGTGTTGTGACCAATCACACACGTTGAAGATAAGTTTCAGTGGATGTCTGAAGGAACACAGGCTTTCATTTCATTCTGGTTAACACAATGCAAGCTAAACATTTGTTGCAATAAACACAATCTGTTCTCAACAGATAGCAAGGTACACTGCACGGTGTTGTAGTGAACATGCAATATGGCACTCTATCTGGATTCTACAGCCCTGTCACGTATGCATGCATGCTGAAACACTCACTCTCTCTCACACACATATAAAAACATATATAGCAGACGGGGGGAACTTACAGTAGGTTGCATAACGTACTGTTGGTGAGGCATCCAGGACGTACTCTGCACCTGTGGGGAGAAAGAGCATTTCCTCATTTTTCCCTACTTGTCCTCCTCCTCCCTCCAAACCCCCAGACCAGCGGAGACAGCAGCCAGAAATACCGGCTGATAATTACAGTGGGATCGGAATGCCACGAGGAGCAATATTGTCTCCTAATTACAGCAGCGCGGCACCAGTTTCATCATCAAAGCTCAGTCTGGCCCAAAATCTCAACTTTCATCTCCCTCGCCTCACCGCTCAGCTCATAAAGCCCTACACAAATATTCCTTATTATTGCATTTGCGTTGAAACAAATGCCTCTATTGTTTTCACAACAAGCGATACAGCAAGCAGCAAAAAGTCTCAGCAGCTACAGTAGAGAAATGCGCAAATAGGGGTTCCTGGAAGGGGCTGGCTTAAAGGGGTATGTGTGTTAAAATGTACATTCCTCATCCTTTTCCCCAATCGTGACAGAGTCTATAAGAAAAGCTCTGCAGAGCGGTACACTAGTGTGATCATCTGGCAGTAAGTCCTCTAAGGTGTGTAAGCACACACCTCATCTCTCTCCAGCTGCTGAAAGATTCATGCCCTCACACTTGCTCCCTCACTCTCTTTCTCCCTCCCACTTTTAAAGCTGCAAGGGATACAGTTGTCTCTTGTTCCATTCTTTCAAAGTTTAGGGGAGAAATGGAGGTGGCGTTGCATTGATTTCCCGTCAGCTCGGGTTGGAGTCATTTCTCTGTGTTCACTGCAGTGTGTGATTCAATATTAATTCACTGAGGCTGGGTGGGGGTATGCATATTATATCACAATACTCAATTAGGGGATACTCTACCCCTGTGACAAATGCATCGACATCGGCAAGCGTGTATGTTGTATTAATGGGGGTCATTCTCTTCCCAGCGTGCGCGCGTGTGTGTGTCTGTTAACACTAAAAGGGTTTTATGTGTGTGTGTGTGTGTGTGTAAAGTGTGTGTGTGTAGATGAGGATGTGGATATGAACAAGGTATAACTACATGTAAAATATGTATATTTCAGTTCTTGCCTTTTTAACATAATGTGAATCTAGAAGCTGTTCTATACATTATGTAAAATTTACATGATGAACAGACCAATAGAAACGCTGTGAATTCACTTTCAATTAAAACATTTTTACGTTGACTTCCACTGAAAGGTAAGCAGGCTTTTCCCCTTTTTTTTGTTGTAATGTTGTCATTCTGGAGCCTGACTGTCCTGATGGTGAAGAAACACAAGTGCTTTACAACAGAATTTAAATATTTGATCAATATTTGTTCAAGTATGTTCAAGTATACTTTCATTTTCTGTTCTTTATTAAAGGATTTCCATGTTTTCAGAAGCTTACCTTCAGTCCACTATATTTCATCCCACTTTTAATTTCACTGCTTTCTGCAGGAAGGGACAGTACTCATTACTGTGAAGTGGGATAAACTCTACAGTACAATGCATAATGCACCTTGAAACTGAAGTAAACCAATCATTAAACTCCACCCCTGAATGCAGCTGGAAAGGTAACAATAACAGGAAACAACAGAAATCTAACTAGTTTCTGATAAAATAGCATTTTCTTAAAATATACAAACAAGTACATGCACTTAAATATACTTCAGTATGCTTAAATACATTTACAAGTACATTTTTACCCAGGATTCAGTATTTTTGATAATCCAGTACATTTTAATATAAGCTTTATTTGTACTAACGTCTCTACTACTGTACATTTTAAAGTAAGTACATTTCAAGTAAGTACATACTCAGGACTCTATTTGTACGCAGGTATTTTTGATATTTGAGGGCTCAACTAATATTTCATAAAGGACATCCATTCTTTCACTCAAGGACAGGATTATTTATTATGAATAATAATAACAATAATAATAATAATCTTATATGAGTGTATGCATGGCGGTGAATAGTTTGTGTGTGGTGTGTGTGTGTATGTGTGTGTGTGTGTGTGTGTGAGTGTGAACGCTAAGGGCAGGTTGTCGTGAGGACGGGAGGAGTTGCAGGATCTAAAGGGCTTAGCTTCTTCCCAGCTCAGCACTGTGTGTTGTTTAGTTTAGCTTAAGCCAAATCAATTAAGAATGCTCATTGCTCACAGTCAATGTTTGCTCTTCCTTCCCCTCCCTCGCTCCCCCTCACTCTCCTTTCTGTTCAAGGCTGGAGCAGAGTGTTAATAAGCTTTCCCAACATGGAAAACAAAGGGAGAGATAGAAAAATAATGTTCCGCCCCCACTTATGCCCTGTGTTTGTTTATAATTGTGTGCATATTGTTCCATCGCACACGGTTTTGCACATGTGTGAGTAGATTCACGTTCATATTGTGCCTGTGTGTGTATGTGTGTGTGTGTATGTGTGTGAGCGCGTGTGTGCACGCATGATCAAATGCACATGACCTTACCTGATACGTGGAGACAGGTGAGGCAGCGATGAATGGTGTGATTGATGTCTGGGCGATCATGCGGTTGGTGGAGATGCTGTATGGTGAGGAGTAAAACCTGTGGGAAATGCACACACACACACACACACACACACACACACACACACACACACACACACACACACACACACACACACACTTTTTCATCAGTCATACCAATCAATCAAGGTAAATAGGCTCTTGACTTACAGCAGAATCAAGTGGGCCTCTTAACAAGGCCTGAGGCTATTGTTAGGAGAACACAATGTTCTTCATTAGCTGATGAAAACTCTTAAGTGTATGGATATTTCGACCATGAATAAGAGTCTAGAATTACTTGTTTACATGTCACATATTTACTGTTAATGCACATATTTAATATTTAACACAGATCCTCAAAAGTCTATATTTATGCACCAATCAGTCATGACATTAGCAACACCTGCCTAATATTGAGTAGGTACCACTTTTTCCATAATAGATCATGTGACTCTACAAGTCTTCTGAAGGTTTCCTGTGCTGTCTGGCACCAAGATGTTAGCAGAACGTCATTAAAGTCCTATGTGTTGTGAGGTGGAGCTTCCATGAGCCTCAGTGAGCCTTAGCTGCCAGTTAACTGGTTGTCCTTTCTGACTACTGCATACCGGGAACAGTTCACAAGACCTGCCTGATGTTTCAGAGATGTTCTGACTCACAGTCTGGCTCTAATCAAAGTGACTCAGATCCTTTTGCCCGTTTGTCCTGCTTTTAACACATCATCTTTAGGAACTGACTGTTCACTTCCTGCCTTACACTGTACACCCCACCCCTTCACAGATGCCACTGCAGCTTTCACTTCTGGGAGAAATGGACACCGCAAAGACCTGAGCAACTTTGATAAAGGCCAAATCAATATGGCTAGAAGACTGGACTGAAGCATCTATGAAATGGCAAGGCTTTCAAGGTGTACTTGGTCAGCGCTGACAGTGGAACAAACAGAGACAAACCAAGAACCAGCAACAGGGTGATGGGCATCCAAAGCTCGCTGATACACAATTCCAACAATGGAATTGCAAATGTGGCACATCAGCAACATTTCTAATGATGATTATAAGAAGACTGTTCCACAATGCAACACCGAATCACATCCTGCTGTGTTCAGGATTGCACGTTGCTCTGATCAAGTATTTGGGAGATGTATCTGAAAAAGGAATCTGATCTGCAGAAGCTCCAACTCACAACTTACAGGACTTCAGCGATTCGCTGCTAGTCTTGCTGCCAGGGGTGCTGAGCAGTCCACACATCAGGGCATGGAAATGGACCAACAGCAAATGAAGCAGGTGGTGATAATCTTTCAGTTTGTTATTATGTGCTGCTATAAGTAGTATAAGCTGGTCATCAAACCATGTAAGTATTTAAATGTTGTTTTATTGTTGTTGTAGTTTGTGTCGACCATCTTGTAAGAATTAAAGGTGAAAAATCACCTTTGTGATGTCTTTAATTTTTGAATATATATTTCATACATTAACAGGTTCATTTGATTAATGTGATATGTTTTTAAAAAAACCTGGGGCTTTATTAACAGTTCCAGTCACAATTTCATGCCTGAGGTTTTAGTTAGCATCTTCTGACGCAGCTTATGAGCCACCGTAAAGAAACAGTCTATTCACAGAGTCCGATTTTTACGGACATCAAGTTTTGAAAATGAACAGGTACATTAATGATGTCTTTTTCACTTTTTCACGTCTGAAACTGACTAATTGCAACACTGCATCAATTCTTTAAATGGAGTCTGGAGACCAATAGGAGCACCTCATATAAAAACATACTCAGCTAATAAACAAGTCCAATTCTTGTCATTTGCCCTCATTCATTTCCGCGTCTAAGAATGTATGATGTGTGTACGCAAGCCTGCTTCACGGTGTGAGTCTCCCTATAGCAGGAATGCTGGGCCGTGACTGTATTTATCATTGTGTACCTAGAGCGGACATGTTTCATCTGCTGGGCCTGTTGCTGTGCTGTATCGATTGGTGTGCCTGGCAGCTGAGTAATGGAGCATGGGGACTGAAACGCTGTCTGCTCAGGAGTTTTCACTACACACACCCAGCCATCGTCACACACAACAACCAGAGTGACAACAGTGTGTCACACGTCGTCCGGATGGAAGCACCCAGCCAATTATGCAAATACAAATGCAGAAGGAAGGAGGTGCCGACGCGTATTTATTTTTGTGTGCTGGAGGCGTGTGTGTGATTCTGCTTTGGAAGTAAAGCTCAGCTGTTATTTACACGTGCCTTTATCAGCTGTGGTGTGTCATCAGTAATACGACATGGCCTATTAAACAATCACAGAGCAGTAATTAGGAACAGAGCTTTGGTAATACTGGCTAATTAGGCTAGCTCATGATTTGGTCATATTGGAAAAGCCAAAATGAAGTCAATAAATAACAACAAACCAAGGACACCACACTTTCCTGGCTTCTTGGAGTGTTTGGCTTAACGGAAAATGAGGGCCACAACATATTTCTGAGTTTAAATAAAGGTTTATTGATTGACTGACTGATTGAGAGATAATTTCCGATAATGTCGTATACGACACAATGGTATGAATCACAGAGGGGGCAGTTTCTACTTGACTTAGCTGATTAGTCTTTTGACATCAAAACAGGAACAGTGTGTGGGTGTTTTGTGTGTGTGTGTGTGTGTGTGTGTGTAATAGATGCTGCTGCTCAGAAGCAGAAAACATTTTAATATTTATCACAGTATCTCTGATCCTAACCAGCTACTTAGCTAGCAAGACATCAGAGAAAGCAAGGTGCCAGTGCCACTGTCCTTCGCTGGGATTTACCTCCAATCATTAAAACTCTGAAAGAGGTATTTTTACTGTGGAATTATATGCTGTAACTCACTGTATGTTTGGTAACACATCTGAAGACAGCATTGATTTGCCTTCATTTGGCTTCCGAGAACAGTACTGTGACCTTTTTTTAGGTTAATAATTTTCACATTTGGAAACACCAACCCTTTATATAAAAATAATAATAATTAATATTATAGAAACATTTAATGACGAATGGACTGACAGAATTTAACTCTAAATTCAATTTCAATGTCACATTAATATAAGAACATTTTTACAATGAAATCCTTCCTTCAGTACCTCCACATTTAAGTACAACTACAAAAGTATAAATAAATAAATGAATAAATAAAGTCAGTAAAAATAAAAAGGACTTTTGTTATATTTTCAATCAAATGAAGCTCATCAGGGTTGCACAATGTTGGACCCACATTCACAAGTTTGCAAACACACTCTGTGGTTTCATTTTGGCTGTTGTGTATGGTGTATGGTGCCACTATGACACTGACAACTGGAAGATGTTTCCTTGCATTATGTGTTCGTGGAGTTTATTCAATTGACATTCTCTGTTGTTTGCTTCCTTCACAAGAACATAATTTGATGTTCCCAATCCAGGTGATTGCCATCACCATAAAAAGTACACCAAGGCCTTTACCCCATTGTTTAGGGGTGGGGAACTCCAGGCCTGGAGGGCTGTTTTCCTGCTTTTCTTTATCAAGCACACCTGGTTCTACTCGGTTAATTTCAAGTTTAGTCAGTGTGTTGAAGTAGGATAATCAGCAAACTGTGCTGCACTCCGGCCCCTCGGTTTCCCGCTCCTGCAATTAACTGCAAAAATGTCTCAAAAAAGTCAGGTAAAATGACACAAACGTGCTTAATTCAGGACATTCATTCAAGCTCATATCAGTAAAAATAAAAATAGATTTTGATGAACCTGTGCTTACAAATATCTTTAAAAATCCACTGTTGTATTTGGACGTATATGGAATTATCCCAAGCTGACCCTGCTGACCCTGCTTTTATAAACACGTGTTTATAAAAGATTTATATAAAAGTGCCCACATGTGAGGAAATCTATCGCAATGTCCTGCAATTGTTGAAATACATTTTGAAATTAAACAATATATTTGCAATGTATTCTACATATGAAGAAATACATGCAGGAAAAACAGGAGAAAAAAGGTATGAATTCTGATGCAATAATCAAAACACATCCTGTGATAAAAGTTACTTTAATGGAATAAAAATAGTCTTCAGGCTGAATCTTGCAGCTTGTTTGTTCTCCACTCTGTGTGGTCCACACACTGTACCTTACTGATGATGATGAGACTAAATTCCATATAAATGTCAATGTCAATGTTTAAAATCAAATCCCCTGCCTACAAACTCTGACTAGCAGTTATGAGGAGTTTGTGAGTTGTGCTGCCCCTTGTTCTGTGTTTGAGTGTGTGTGTGTGTGTGTGTGTGTGTGTGTGTGTGTGTGATAGCAAGTGCTGTGTCAGGCTGCAGAGGGAGAGGGGCTGTATCTTCTCCCCGGAGGGCACTGTGGCAGGCAGAGCTAAGGGCACTGGGGCCGGAAGAGCAGGCACACGGGCAGGCTCACATTTCCCTTACTCAAGCAGCAGCATCCAGCCTGCAACCCATACCTGACGAAACGCTTACACCCTGCAGTGCAACAGTGGCACAAACACAGATGGGACAAGACAGCTTCTATGTGTGTGTGTGTGTGTGTGTGTGTGTGTGTGTGTGTGTGTGAGTGAGTGTGTGTTTGTGTGTGAGCGGGTTAGAGTCGGGCATTAGTCATCACGCCTCAGAGTTTGCTACCCTTGCTATAAGACTAGTATGACAGCAGAGGGGAAAAACTAATGAAACAAGGGCTTTTGGAGAAAAAAATGAAGTTTAAACAAACAAATAAACAAGCAAACAAAACCCACTCACCCATTCTGCATTGCAGCAGGGTCGTAGGGCAGTGCCATGCCACTCTGAAAAGCAAGACCGACATAAGAAAGAGTGAGTGGCTGTTCTGGTCTGCACTTTGGTGAGACCAACATCGAGCTGTGACAGGTGCTGTAAAATCTACTGAGTAATGCGGGCTGAAGAGCAGGGTTGTCTGATAGAGCCTGGCCAAATGCTCTTTATGTCTTTAAAAGCACAGGCCAGGCCTTGTAGCTTATATCTATTACCCCAGAGAGCTGATCGGCGAGAGCAGGCTCGCCCACCTTTGATACGGTGCAAAGTTATTTGGTATTTACAAGGCTGCAGGAGGCATTGCTCATGTTGACACTGCCGCGCTGGCTAAGTGAATGAGAGCAGAGGGTTGCGCTACTAGCCCCGGATTGGACTGGAGCAGATAAATAGGCCTCTTATACCGCAAGCTGCAGGGTGCCAAGCTCACAGCAGGGAGGGAAAACACGGGGACTGGTGGGATAGCCCACGTATGTGTTACTGTAAGTCCTCTATGCTTGCTGTATCGAGCCTTCTGTGCAAACACGAACACCTGTGTTAGCCGGGCCAGCCAAACATCCTGCATGCTGCCAGGCTGTGGTAATGTTGCTCAGGGTCGGTTTGGTCTTGGCTGGCATTTGGCATGTTTCCCCAGACCGTCTGAATGCCCAGAAAATGCCAATGCTCTCCCTTTTGGCCATTTCTGCACAGCCGGGCCTCTTCGAGAAAGCCAACGGAGAGATTAAAGGACCAAGGCAGAGGCAGAGAACTTAAACAGGGCCAGATGTTCTTGTCAGTCAAAGCAGCACCCCCCTCCTCTCATGCTTCTCTGCCCCCTCCTTCTCTACCCTCCAGCACAATCTAAGGGCACCCTCAGCAACAAAAGTCTCTCATCTCTCTTATCCTCCGTGCCTCTGCTGCCACTCTTTACTTCTCAGCTTTTGTCTGGGAGCTGTTACTGCCTTGTTGGGCTGAGGGCCTTTTTTCAACCTGTGTGTTGGATGCATAACCCCTTAAACCACAAGGGCCTGCATGTGAGCCCACACTTCCGTTCCTCACATACTCTTTAAAACATAGGCTCCTAAATAGTTGCTGGGTTGGGCATTTCGTTCTAAGAAAACCCTTCTGTTGTGTCGAACCTTTACATTATGCTATAACTCCTTACTATATAGGAGGTTTGCAGCAATTCTTGCATCTGTTACCAATCTGAACCTCTAAAGAACTATCTACTGGAGTGTTCATTATGGAATCATTTCAAAGAACCCTTCTGGCACCTTTATTTTTAAGAGTGTATATAATTAATGTAACAAAAAACTGCTTGACAAAGGGTCTTAAGATGAATCATTTTTTGAGAGGTATAGGGTCAAACTCAAGGGCTCATATTAAACAATACAATCTTTTGCAAAGAAGACAATTTATAGTATTGCCTGTTGTCTGGATATGCTAGAAGTTACTGGGGACTAGGTTTGCGGTAGTATACTGGCTTTAGCTACATCATGGTTATCATACCCTGTACATTTGCTTAATACTGTAATACTGTAAAAAAAAAGAAGACGAAAGGAACAAAGGCAGCTCTTTTACTGTGCTGCTTGGGTGTTCAAAAGATCCATAAAACGTATGAAACTTTGATAAAACATTCTGACGTGCAGAGGTTTTAGGCATCTGTGAAATTTAGAAATTTCATTTGCTCAATGAAACACTAATATTATAATAAATACAAATAGCATTAATACAGTGATGATGTTTAATCAGGTGCGTCTGAGACTGAATTGAACATATCCACATGCATCCAGGAGAAATCTTTGCTCTGAAACAAAGCTTTGTTCTTCAAACTAGTTGACAAGTTCTCAACTTTCTTTAAAATGAGAAATTATTATTACATTAAACTGTATTTATGCTTATAGGTATATATGCTCTATTGTGTTTTAACAAGCAAAAACAATGCATGGATTTAAATAATGAGCTTTGGCTAAAACATCTTTTATATCATAAGTCCTATGCTGGTTACATAAGATTAGTCACAGAATTCAGCAACTGCACACTGGCTGCACATCTCATGTAAGCACAAAAAAGTGTGCCAAAATCAGTGTCTATGGTAACCGTTGGTTTGCTGTAGATGCAGAAGATTGGAAAATAGGTTGGAAAAACTGTGGAGTACCCATTTGAGAATAATAACTCTGCAATCTTGGGTTAAAGGGCAAGAGAGGAGAGAAACTGCTGAAAAGGCATTCACCTCTCCTTCCCGTGGCCACGGCCTGCCGTTCTGGGGATACTTGGTCTGATTCTGCCGCTTCTTCTGTCCTCCGTCCGCAAACTTACACAGCAGTGGCTCCGTCGGGGCTGGAGAGAGAGAGAGAGAGAGGGAGAGAGAGGGAGCGAGAGATGGGAAGAAAAAAAAAGATCAGTCAGCTGCTCTGCAGAGTAAGGAAGAGAGGGAGCATGACTGCAAAAGGTCAGCAGCAGTAGGCCGCTGGAAGGGTGATGACCTCAGCAGTGCTGGGTGTAAGTCGGTCCAAACTAAAAAGGAAATGTTACATTTTGGGAATCTGCACAGGCCCAGAGAACCCCCCCGGAGAAAAGAAGTCAGCGCAAGGCCCCCTTTTGAAGTCTGATTCCCATCGCGTTTCTTTTCTCCTTCCTGCATTCATCTGAGCCCACCCAGCCCCCTCCCTCCCTCCCTCTCACCCTCTTCTCTGCTGAGATGCTGGGGCTCCGCTCTTGGCATGCCTTTCCTCCAAAATTCCGACATCAAAACAAGCTCATTGGCGTGCCTTCAAAGCGCACGGCCTGATATTGTTGAAATAATAAGCGCCTTAATCGCGATGGTAAATAACTTAAACATTATAATGGCCACTGCTGTGACAGCCAAAAGTGATAGCTTAAAAAACGCAAAGTGCTATTTGTTTTCTGTGTTCATGCGAGTGCACATCGTGCGGAACAAAAGAGTGAGAAAAGCAGTGGAAGAAAGCTTTGCCACAAGTTCAGACGGGTCAGTTCACACCGCTGCATGTCAATCTGAAGACTTCAAAATGACTGCTTTCAAAACCGCTGTATTCCAAACATCACCTCTGCATTCTTCTCTCCACTCACTTCTGATGGGCCCGTTTCACACACACTCTTGCACATCAGCGATGATTATAACAAATACTGCCGGCAGTAAAAGATACTATTATGAGCGCCTGGAATACTTTGAGCACTCCTATGCTTTTTTCCCCCCTCTGAACAAATTCCTGCGAGCCATGGCTAAACTGATTTTGTTTCCCTAGCAACCAGAAAAACTCATTTCAAGCTAACAAAACTTTCAGGATGATATGATCTGGGAAAGAGCACTGATAGATGCAGGAGAGCCTTTTTTGCTTTGTGTGGTCCAGACAACTCCAGTGACTAATCCAGCCTCGCAGCTAAACGCCTTTACACTCACCTCCAAAAGAACCTCAGCCAGGAAGAGAAAGCATTCAGCAGCTTCACAGCCTCAAACACACTTTCACCTGCACTTTTTCATTTACAAAGAGGCCAAAACAAAAGTGCTGTCTCTCCTCTGGGATACGCATCCTGTTTCTTCCCCGATCTACATGCAAATGCACAACAAATATACGCTCTAAGCACTGTGTTAGCAGGTGTTCTGCACTGAGCTGAATCTCTCTGATTTACAATTTACAGGCAACCTTAGGATTCTATTTCTGTACCTGCAGAACATAAGGTGACCCACAATTACTGAGAGCATCATCAAGCGCAAATGCTTTCTGTTGACAGCTTTATCACAGAACTGTGATATTAATAATAATAATAATAAAGAGTTATTAGTGGGGCAGAAATCTGAAGGAGGCACTCAGCAGCAAAACGCAAAACAAAGCAGGTAAGGATAGAGAAGGGGAGGGATGAAGAAAAGATGACAGAGCGAAGAAGAGGACTGAAGGGGAGATAATAGAGTGAGACGTGAGAAAAAGTGAAGAGGATGGATAAAATGAGGATTGAAGAAAGCAGAAGGACGAAACGAGAAATGAGGCTTGAAAAATAAATAATTTCAAAGAAGACAAGAGAGTAGAATAAAATGAGGTTTGAATAGACGAGACAGGACAAGATGAGAAGAGAAATGAGAAGAGAGGAGACTGGAGATGAGATGAGACAAGACAAGATAAGATGAGAAGAGAAGAGAAGAGAAGAGAAGAGAAGAGAAGAGAAGAGAAGAGAATGGAACAAATAACGAGGGAACAGAATGGAAGAGAAGATGGTAGAAGAAAAGAGAACGGAAAAGATAGAAATGGAAAAGAAAAAAAAATAGAATGGAAGTGAAGAGAATGAAAGAAAGGAGAAAAGAGACAAGTAAAGGAGAGGAGAAGAGGTGAAACAAGCATTGAAAACGGGAGAAGAGCATGAAAAGAGAAATGTGAGAAAATAAGGAGAAGCGAAAAGAGAGGAGGTGAGGAATGAAGAAGAGAAGAATAGAGGAGAAGAGAAGAGAAGGAGGTTGTGAATGTGTGCAGGGACAGTCTGAGCTGGCAGATAAGAGTGTCTTGATCACACACTGGTGGGTGTGTGTGTGATGAGAGAGAGACAACCTTTACCTGCATGAGGTGCGTAGGTCTACACCTGCAGCTCTGTCATCACATTCATATTACCCCCCTCAACACCTCAACACACACACACGCGCGCGCACACACACACACACACACACACACACACACACACACACACACACACACACACACACACAGACACACACACACACACACACACACACACACACACACACACACACACACACACACACACACACACACTGTCCTGTGCCGATAAGACCAACACACAAGCATTTCCATTGTAAGAGAGAGACAGTGAAGGAGGCAGCAGAGCAGATCGCAGCTTTGGCAGTATGTACAAAATGTTAGCGCAAGCAACTCTCCCACTGTCTCCCCTGGTCCATCTCAAACAATGGGACAATGAGAGTGAGAGAGAGAGAGAGAGAGAGAGAGAGAGAGAGAGCGTTTGTTTCAGCTGAGAGAGTGAAAAAGCCAAAGCCTTCACTTTAAACTCCTTTCCCAGCACTGTGGGAAAAAGACTAACTCTGAAATAACAACCAACACTGTCATAAAGCACCGAGGCCAAATAACTCAGGGAGCTGTGCTGAGCTGAGCTCCTGCAGCCCCGAGAAACAACCATGGCCCTTTTACGAGCGCAGTCTCAGCCTGACTCTCTCTGGGGTTTTTTCTTAGTCAGGTTGCCCTCAACCTTAAACTGCAATCAGCAGTCATGCAGAGTTCACCTAAAACCTGCACTCCTGATCTCTAACATCTGACCTGCCAGCAACCATGCAGTCTCACACATATAGCTTCCTTTCACCCTGCTCTTCAATGGTCAGGCCAGGACAGGACCTCCCAAATGACCTCCACAGAATAGGTATGGAGACATGGTGGTAGTGTGTTAGTGCGTGTTGTGCGCTGGAGGTTTGAAACACTGTGTCCACTCTTTTAGACCCTCCTGTTTCTGCACAGTTGATGCTGGTCATCCTCTAGATCTTCTGCCTACAGGATTCTGCTGTCTGAGTATTTCTGGATGGTGGACTATTCTCAGTCAAGTAGTGACACTGAGGGGTTTAAACACTCCAGCAGTGCTGCTGTGTCTGAGACTTACACCCCACCACCATGTCAGTGCTGAGAAAGACCCACCACCCACAAAATACCTGCTCTGCAGGGTCCTTTTTCCTTTTTGACATAATTTGAATCGGTCAGTTCTCCGTGATGAATAGACTAATAGGTATGCTCGAAAGTAATCTGAACTTCAACCTGTTTATATTGATTTCTATTGAATGGTAAGAAAGCTTTTTTCCTGCTCCTGTAAAGTTGACATTTTAAAGGTTTGACATCTACGCATTTATGCTGTTTCTAGTAGAGAGCACGCTGTGTGTAAATGCATTCATTCCTAGATAGATAAGATGGATAAACCGAGATAGAGAGAGCAGAAATAAAAAAGAAAATAAATAAATAAATTAAAAACAAATCCACTATTTCAAATTTCCAAAGTCAAGGTTTTGTTTTGTTAGTCATTGCTGTAATGAAGGTCGGAATATGTATGTGCTGGAAATATAGAAAAACAACGCACACACACACGCGCACGCACACACACACACACACACACACACACACACACACACACACACACACACACACACACAGGCAAGTAGGAGTGCACTGGGCTGGTGTGTGAGGCGGTGTAATGATGGCTGGGAGGTCGGCTGTGCTTTACTGGCAAAGACTTTTAATAAATCTCCCTGTTTTTCCAGTCTGCCCTCACTATCACACTTAATGAAGTAAACCATGACGTGATCTCTCCAACCACTGCAGGGCAACACACACACACACACACACACACACACACACACACACACACACACACACACACACACACACATCTGCACTATCACACACGCTCCAAATGCTCTCATTAAACTGTTTTCAGCTATAAGCACAAGACAGAGTGTAAAGCTGAGCGCTTTGGTGGTAACAAAGACGAACTGATCATTACTTTATTACAGTTAAATAGTAAGTATATTTTGCGCTTATGACTGCCAGACTCACATTAAAACACATCAAACAAACAGCATAAACGGAGATGGAAACCTGTCAGTGTCAATATTTGATATATTACTATGTATGCAAGTCATTCACACACACACACACACACACACACACACACACACACACACACACACACACACACACACACACACACACACACACACAGTAAATTGGGGTGAGCACTGAGTTGCATCCTCCCTACCAGCTCAACTCTTTCTTCAAAAGACCAGTGTGACCTACAGGACAGAGTGGTGGGAAGAAAACACCATGATTGATACTTGATTGCACATGAGCATGCCACAGTATAAGACATTTATTTATGTGTGTGTGTGTGTGTGTGCGTGTGTGTGTGCGCGTGTGTGTGTGTGACGGTAAGTGTTTCTATAACATTTACCCAAGCAGACAGCTCTAACCACATGTATTTTCAAGCTGTTTATTAACTCTGGGTCACGGCACAGCAGATATTCTAATGGGGAGGGAGTGATGGAGCGAGGGCAAGAGGGAGAGAAGGAGCAAGGGATTTGGGGGGTTCAGATGAGATGATGGACATGTGTTTTTAATCTGAGGCCAGGCGTCCAGCCTGCCAGCTCCCGCTGGGCTCCCACAGACCTCCAGCCCTCTATGTGTGCGGCGTGCATTCCTGCCGCCACGCCCAGGCCCGGCACTGGACACACACTGGATCCCTTCTGGAACCGCGCCGAGCCGCCCGCTCCCAGCCGTCTCCACTCTGCTCTCAGTCACTCATCGTTTATCCCTCACTCCCCCTTTTTCTCCCAGCCAAAACCAACTGTGGGCAGAGTGGTGGTGAGGGGATGAGCTTGGCTAACCGCTACAGCATCCAGAGTGGATCTCCCACCAAGAGATGGCCGTTTACATCCATCGAAGATCAGAGCTGAAAGCTTCCAGTTCAAAGTGATAGTTGGGTGGAAAAAATATAATATATAGTTTTCCCCTAATCAAAATCTACCTGGAAATATTTTGTTAAGACATAGATGTGCAAATGCACACACACATCCAGTCGAGGTACTGCCATTAGAATAGAACTATCTGACTCTCTATTGCAGATAAACTACTGGCACCATGCCTAATACCAGGTGTGGGCTATAGTGATAGAATGCCCCCCAGCAGTGGACTTGTGTTCTGTGTGTAGAATGATGGTGGAATGAAGGAGAGTCGGTGAGTTGGGGATGAGGTGGTGAGATAATGATCCAAAATCCTGACCTCACCAATGCCCTTCTTACTGAATACAATCAAATCTTCACAGCAATACTCCAAAATCTACTAGAAAGCCTTGCCTAGGTGATAGAGACAGTTATTCCAATAAAAGCAAGATAATCTCTTTTTTGGAAAAAAACAAAAAAAACAAAAAAAAAAAACAACAACTATGAATGAGAAGGTGTCCCAATACATTTGTCCACATAGGGCTCTGTGTTTGAGACGTTGTTTGTTGAGGTTTTCGGGTAAAAGCACATTTTTTAAATGTATTTATGATGGTTGGTACATGCAGGATGTTTGCAGACGAAATAGTCCCATAAGAAAAGATATTTTCAACTTTTATTTTATCATCAACATTTTATATGAAATAAAAATAGGCTGGTTTCAATGGTAATTCTACTGGATATATTGTATGGGTATAAATCACCACCACTGGAATGGGTATGTTATATGGGTGTCTATCAACACCACTGTAAAGAAAACAATCACTAACTTCCAATCACTACAATGAACTACTTCACATCAAACAGCTCGGAATGATTCTGTTTACAGCTCAGTGACTGAATTATAAAGTCATTTTAAAAATCGTTGGAATCCCCCTTTTAACGAGCCAAGTCCAAAGCCACTGTGTTGTTTCTGGAAACACTCTTGACTCTGGGCTATGGTTGCTGCTTGTAAACCATTGTCTACTGTCTGTCCACAGCGGACTGTGCTTGTTTATAATAGATAATAGAACAGAATAATAGAGATGGACTGATCAGAGGTACGGACTGATACTGATTGAGGGCAGGTCTGGATGACACCTTTCCAGGCCAACCTGGTTATTCATCATCAGGCAGGGTTTCTGTAACATTCTTGCATTACCTTTCAACATGAGATGAATCAACCATATTTCAACCTGATAAGTGGAGCGTGATAAGTGGATGATGGTGTTAAAAAATGCCTTCCCCCACAAGGCATTTTAGTTTAACATATTCTACATATATGTGAGTTTGAGATACAATCTGGGGAAATGGCACTTGGAGCAGATTTTTACCCTGTTTTAATGGGATTCATTTTGCCATCTCACAAGTGAATGAGGAACTGCAGCGTCTTGTTGCTGCAGCTCTGCACAAGGTCACTATATGGATCCAAATATGGATCATGTGGTCTGACCAGCTCTCGAAATCTGAAAAAATAAAAATGGCATATTTGGACTGAAAAATGTCCAAAGTCATTATTCAGACGATGGATCCTTCCATCTCTACTTAAAGATTCTGTGTAATCATTTTCATGATTCTCTTCAGCAGCTGTGTTAATCAGCCTAAGTTTGCTAGTCTTATTAGCTGATTGCTAATTTAAGATTGTTTAAACTGGTTTAGGCCTTTCCAAACTCTGTGCAAGTGAAAATTCCTCATTAAGCATAGTGTGCTAGTGAAAGCTCCTCTTTAAGCTCTGTGTGCTAGTGAAAGCTCTGATATAATTGAAGCTTTGTGTTCAGCATACACCCCTACGATGCTGCTAAAACAGCATGAAAACGTTCTGCTTTCAAACTTTCCCACAAGCATGCACCAATGATCTTCTTCTTCTTCTTCTTTCAGCTGCTCCCTTTAGGGGTTGCCACAGCGGATCATCATATTTATGATCCGCCTTATAGTCTTGGCACAAGTTTTAAGCCGGATGCTCTTCCTGACGCAACCCTCACCATTTAAGGTGGAACAGCTAATTCTAAGGGTTAAGCCAAATTGGTGCCTGCTTGATGCTGGAGTTATTCGGCTTAACCCTTAGAATTAGCTGTTCCACCTTAAATGGTGAAGAATTTGCAGGAATCAGACTAACTGTATGATTTCAACTTCATGCTGCAAGATAAGCACATGGAAAACCTTTCTTTAAAAGTATATGTTAAAAATATTTTATATCAGTAAGATCCAGTGAATATATTATGCAAAAATGGCTACAGAATTGACTGGTGGCTGACAATCATGCAGCGATCTGACATGGCCTAGGTTTAGAGCATTATACTACAATTAAACTGCATGACTATATAATTACGTGTTAATGCTGGTAAATAATGCTGGTAAATGTGTATTCTGTTGCATATCTTTAGTTTAAAAATATTGTTAGATATTTAAAACCAGTAAACAGGGCCTTTAATGATACATTATGTTGTGAACATTATTTATGGACCAAATTATTGATTTAAAAGCAAATTTACCACTACAAATTCACAAAATTAATCTTGTACACTTCCATCATTCTAGTGCAAGGTCAAAAAGAAAGAAGGGCCCGGTGGTGCTGAGCTTAGCTGCTGCTTCTGCACTTGATTAGGCAGTGTGGAGTCAGATGCAGAGGGTGGAAAAAATGGCTGTGTTTACCAACAGGCAGAACGGTGTTTGTCCTGGCACAGTGTGTTCTGTGTGTTCTCTTTTCTCCGCATGTGTGTGCGAGGCGTGGGTGGGAGGAGTGTGTGACCCTGACAACGCGGGTGTCTACACACCGCCCACACACTAATAGCAGCCGCTGCATGCCTCTGTTCAAGTGCCAACGCTGCAGAACGCTGCACAGGCCGGGGATGGGTGGTGTACACAGGCTACAAAACACAACCTAGAAAACCCAAGCTACAAAACGCAAGATAGAAAACACATGATAGATGACACAAGCAAGAAAACAAAAACTACAAAACACATGATAGAAAGCACTAAATAACAAAACAGAGAACATGATACAATATAAAGTTGAAAAAAAAGGCTTGTTTATACTCCCTTTATGAACAAAAACGAATATGTCTATTTCAACTGATGTGTGCATCACCGACCACATACTTCTATACATCCTTCAAGTTGAAATAAATATATCCACTAGAGGGAAGTTCAGAGTCAACAACAAACATGATGATGAGGGCTTGGAGAAACAGTTTGTACCCATCTTCCAGTGATATGTCCCATATGTTTTATTGTATGTATGTATGTATTATTATTATTATTATTATCTCATATTTTTGCTAACTTTTCCCCCTTTGCCACCCACTCCCCCATCCCTTGCAATGCATCTTACACTAGGAGGATGATCTGGATATGGATCTCCTCCAATCCATGAAGTCAGCCACTGCCTCTTTTCAAACAGCCACCAGTGCAGCCACTGCACTCGGAGGAAAGCACTGTATCTCCCGCCCTGATACATCAGTAAACAGATGTCTGTGCCAGCCAGCATCACAGTAGGGTTGATGGTGAAAGAACACCATCTATGCCGCCAGAGAAAGCATGGTCAATGTGCCCTCTTGGGTTCTGACTGCTGATAGCAAAGCAGCAACACCCAGGATTTGAACTCGCAATCCTCAGGCCATAAAGTCAACTGCTTAGTCCACTGAGACACTGAGATCCCTTCTGCCATATATTCAAAAAAAATTCTTCTTCATGTCTATAGGGTAGTGGTCATGTTTTGCTTGAACTATGGGCTACACCATCCCCACATTTCCGAGTGGAACTGCTCTGTTCTGTCCATATCAATAAGCATTTAGAGAATATGCACAAACAGGGACAAAACAAACACAGAGTTCAAATAACTCAATCCATGTCTGCATCCATATTTAACATTGAGCATTAAGAGGGCATGAAAAAGAGCAGTAACTCAAAGTTATAAAACACTAAAAACAAGATATAACACAAAATCTACAACACTATGCTAGAAAACCAGCTAACATCCTAAAAACAACACACACTTTAAGAACCCGAGCTCTGCACGTTGCAAAACCAATGCAGGCTAATAATGTCACTGATCCAGATATTGGGCTATAGAGGAAAATGAGAAAGAAGGGACTGTTTGGCCTCTTTTTTTTGCTCACACAGTTTAAATTTCAGAATAAAAGCCCTGAAAATGGATAATACTGATACATATATGACAATCCTGTTGTCGTAAATATCCTTCATATATCCATCAATCTAATCATTAGAAATCTTTCATCAACATTCTTGCATTTCCAGCTCAAATCACACTGGATTTCTGAGATGTAAACATGGTCAAATGTACACAAATATTTTACATTTCTTCATTTTTACACCTCAAACGAAGACTTAGTCTAAGGTCTCTTGAAAATAATATCTGGTATGTGTGATCTATCACTACATTTCCACATCAAACTACGAAAACATCACACAAAATTGCCCTTGTTGACAACAACAGGAGGAGTTTTGCTGTAATAATGAGTCTTATCCTGGTTGTATTCTGCCAACATTTTTAATCATATAGCACGGTGCTGTTTCTGCATAACAACAGTTGTTTATTTGTTTTTACTTCTCCCCCTGTGGACACAGAGGCACTCGTCTCACTGCTCAAGAATGCAACACATACGCAGGACATTTCCAAATCCATCTGAAATACACACGCACCCTTTATGAGGACCACAGAGCCTGAACCAGAATCCAGATTTATAGTATTCACATGCATTTGGTTACAATCCTGAAGGAATGGTTTGCAGAAAAATCTAATTCACGCAATTTTCCCCTTCACTTCAAACACAGCCGATCAGCTTAGTGGTGCTGTTTCAGATTGCTTCTGCAGTTTTGCTCTGGAGCTACAAGATCAGGATAACAGAAGTCTGTCACCTACAAAAAAAGCTGAATAGCAAAGACCCTGCAGAAACTAATTTCAGGAAGGGAGCAAATCCACCACTGCCCTGTCCCCCATATAGTCCCCTTTTAATGAAACGCACTGTGAAATACCTGAACAATGCATACAGCTATATGTTCATCTTCATTCTTAACACACTAAATGGACATAAGCATTGAGACACCTCCTCATTCCTTTCTTTTTTAGGGTATTAAAAACATTGATCCCGCTTTTGTTGGAATAACTGTCTCTACTGTCTAGGAAAGACCACTTTTGGTGCATTGCTGTGAGAATTTGATGGCATTCAACAACAAGAGCATTAGTGAGGTCAAGATATTGGATGATCACCACCCCACCTCATTCCTATCGCTGCACCTCATCCCAAAAGTATTGGACGGAGCACCTTCATTCCGTAGAACACAGCTCCACTGCTCCACAACTGAATGCTGGGGGATTTATACCCCTCCAACCTATGCCTGCTATTAGACATGGTGAAGAACATTGAAGACATTGAGATGTTAACTTATATGTTATTGTAATAAATTTCACAATTGAAGCAAGTCTACAGGGAGTCTACAACAGACACCAACAGTTCCAATAGAGGAGCTCTACAATAGCCAGCTAGCTGAAATAACATTAGCCATGCTATTGAAAGAATTACACTGGTACACTCACAATATTTCTCTTACAGCTCATTTATGAACGTTAAATATGGATTTGGCCTTCAGTCCACACTATGAGTTCATTTCATCTGTATTTGCATAAGTTCTCTGAAAGCTTACAGATACAGACAGAGCCACTGGAAACTGTGGGGGCAATGTAGCCAACTATTCAAGTGAAACACAACCGCAGGCATATGGACACTGTGAAGTAGAAACTCTGGCAGAAAAGATTATACCACCACTGCATGCACCAGTGCATCTTTTTGAAGTATGTACACCAACACACCCTGCTCCACCACTGCCATGTCCGTAGGTGTTTGAAACATTTGACTGTGAACTGACGTCTAGGAAATGTATAGCTTAGCATGCATGCCAACGTAAACAACACATACCACATGGGCAGTGACTGACACATCATTTGAGTCAAACATTCATTTTCATATGTAAATGGAATATAATGAGCCTTTGCATTCATTTCATCCACCTTGTCATTATATCAATCCCTTATTAGGCAGGAGTCACCTTTGGACAGTCTAGATGAAGTGTGTTTATAGTCTCCTTTTATTTGAACACACCGCTGTGGAGCTGCAGGACATTAAACATCTGCTGAATACAAAAGAAAAGACCAATCCAAATATTCACTCTTCAGTCTCTTGCTATGCCTGTCACTCACTCAGAAAAGTAAGTGGAAGAGGCCGATATGCAATATCCCGAAAATAGAGCTGATGTAATTATGAGAGGAAGTCACTATCAAGTCCTGCCACTTCTGGGAAGGGTGGAATATCTTCCAAGACTTCCAGTAGTTGTTAGTAATGTAGCTTCAAAAAAACCAACATTCAGACACTAAACAGGGTGAATGACAACAAGGCGACTGACTGCACTGGAAGGATTGAGTAGCAAAATTGGTACATTTAAGAACACAGAATTACACTGGATGCAGACACACTTTTCATGCATCTGTAATGCTGAAAGCAAAACTGACAACACTTCTAACCTGAACAAACAGCCAGTCTGACAGAATATATCTAAAAGCTGAAGTGAACCAAATTTGATAGCCAGAAAGCCGAGTCCCTGCTGCTAACATTATTAACATTATTAGCTGGCAATCTGTAACCATAACAGTGCGGAATACAGCTGTACTGCCACTGATGTCTTTCGCGCCATTTATTCAAACGAAAAAGAACATTTGTTGCCTGTATGGTCACGAAAACAATTGGAAGACACTTTCACCTGATGACACGTGCATTCGATCTGTGGTGGAACAAGTGTCAGAAAGAAATTCCTGCAGAAACCCAAAAATGTGTTTTCAGTCTATAAATGAGTAAATATTTTTACAACACTAACATGATTCATGCTGAAAGAATACCACTCAGCACAGTACTGTGAAAATTAGAACTCGGCAGAGCTCATAAACACCCACACTACAGCACACTAACAGCATACTGGTGTGTAAAATGTTCTTAAAAAATAACAAAAAATTTATAACATACAGGAATTGAGTTTCAGTTTCAAGTTTGTACTTTATTTTCTTTTTAAGCCATTTTTCCAATTTTTTGCCCCTACTAATTTGTATGTGCCAATTACCCATCCCCATATGTAGCCTCCCACATTACATGCCTTGCTCTCGATGCTATGGGGGGAGAGATCGTCCACGTTTCCTCCGAGTCATGTGACGATAGCCTACTGCCTCTTTTCGAACTGCCGCCATTTGTATCATTGCCGGGCAGCCATCGTTATTGGAGGAGAACGCCGGATCCCCGGATCTGACACAATGGACGACAAGTGTGCTGCGTCGACCAGCAGCACACTTGTGAGATGTGGGAGGAGTGCCATCTACATTTTAATATCACAGAGAAAGTAAAGTACCGATACTGAATTCTAGGTACCGGTAAATGAGGCGGACGTACTCGTGGTTCAATATTTTTAAACAAAAGATCAAGATATGAAACACACAAAACAATAATCACAGACAGAACCAAAGGACCATAAATACTCAGTCAAGACTAGACAACCGGGCAGAGCCAGGGTGGAGATAAGCCCCAAACAAAACAAACATGTGCTTGAAAGCATGTGGGGAACCAAAGGAAAACAGAGCGATGACAAGAAGGGTAAGAAGGGTAAGACAGGAAGTGTGACACGGTACTGCAACCACTCAAATGTAAACGATACCCAACACGAACACACTGTGGATGTGCTTTTCTGTTAAAACTGATACAGCAACAGAATTGTAAGGTTGTCTGTGAAGCACAAATGAGTGAAATATTGCACAGTGTGGACCACCTGCAGAGACTTGCTTTGAGTGTAAGAGCTGAATAAGAGAGAGCTGAAAGCCCAGATCAGCTCAGGCTCTGTCTCTGAAAGCCTGTGTCCTGGATTGGGCCTGAGAGACAGCAGTTTGCTCTGAGCCCGGATTTGTTTGTTTTGGGCCAAAGAGGGTAAATACCACTGGACTGTTTGACATCTCCTCTCTGTGGAGAGGGAGAGCACAGGAGATGGAAGCTAAAGAGAGAGAGAGAGAGAGAGAGAGAGAGAGACAGGGAGAGAGAGAGAGACTGTGGGCAGAATACAAACGCTGTATAATCAGCTTAGCTTCCCCACTTCCTGCCTTTTAATGGGCTTGCCTTGGTTTGTCTGCCTGTTGTTTGAGCTGAGAGATGGATCCTACAGCTCTGCCTTTAGAACAGCCAACCAAGATCCAGCTAACATACACACACCTCACCTCACCACAGAAAGAGCGAGAGAGAGAGGGAGAGAGAGGGAGAGAGAGAGAGAGAGAGAGAGAGTTTGTTTCAGCTGAGAGAGTGAAAAAGCCAAAGCCTTTGCTTTAAAGAGAGAAATATAATTAGAAAGAAAGATGCAAAAAGAAAGACGAGAGACAAAGACAGATGTGACAGACAGAGAGATCTATGAGAGACAGCAAGAGAGATGTGTGACAGGACAGAGTGACACAATTTAGTGAAAGAAAAAGGAGATGTGTGAAAGACGGAGTGAGTTTTGAAAATACAAAAAAAAAAACATTAGAAAACAAATCTAAAAAAAAAAACCCCACAAATGTCACAGAAAAAACGTTTGAAAGAGTGATGGAATGACACATCCAACTGCAGGTCACATGATTCTCTTATAAATTGGCATGAATGGTCAGTGATGAAAATGCTGGTCCGAATGTGACAGCTTTTCAAAGGTTGCTTCCGACATTCTGATATGCTGAACACAAGGCCTGTCTCTGCGCTGCTCTCCCTGAACTGTCTGATGCATTTTTGTATCCAGATGTATGGTGGACATCTACAGAATGCTGCTCGGCGCCCATCCTGTCTGCCATCTCTGAACTACAAACACCGCAGCCATAAAAGACTGCAAATGGCTGTAAAAATCAAAGACTGGATGTAATCTCTTCATTTTCCTTGTTTTGGTGCCACTGCTAATCATGGTAACGTACGTCATCTTAAGTTCCTTGGGGGATGGAAACACTTTTGTTTGAAATTTCGTAATTGAATGAAACATTGTGAAATGTCTAAATGGAAACCTGGCTAAAGGTGGACGAAAAGATTGAGAGAGGAATTGAGAGACATTCACAGTAGTAGTGAGAGAGAAAAAAGGGATGTATGACTATAAAAGCGAGTGTGAGAAAGAGAGAGAGAGAGAGAGAGAGAGAGAGAGAGAGAGAGAGAGAGAGAGAGAGAGCAAGAGAGAGAAGAGAAAGTGAGAAAGAAAGAAAGAGAGAGAGGGAGAGAGAGAGGAGAGGAGAGAAAGAGAGAGAGAGAGAGGGAGGAAAGCGAGAGAGAGAGAGAGAGAGAGAGAGAGAGGAGAGAGAGAGAAGCGGCTAGAGAGAGAGAGAAAGAAGAGAGCGAGAGGGAGAGAGAGAGAGAGAGAGAGAGGAAAGGAGGTATATTATCTGTGTCTCCTTGTAAAGCGCATTTTTCATTCTCCAATTCTCTCCTAAATTTGGAATTGCCAACTCCTAACCCCATTACAATCCTCCCCCCAAACACATACAATGTTCCCGAAACTAGAAGAGTGAAGACAAACCACCACCTCTTTTTCAACTGCTGCCATTGCATCATTGTTGGGCAGCCAAACATGCTCGGAGGAAAGCGCCGGGTCCACAGCTCTGATACAGTGACTAACAGATGCCTGTTCACATTGATACCTACATCACACTGGATGTGATGTGGGAGAGCGCCCATCTACCACTCCAGAGAGAAAGAGCAGAGCCAAATTTGCTCTGTCGAACTGATGTTGATGGCAAACAGCGGATTTGAAACAAATACAATGTAAGATCCTTGATCAGCGTGAGACAGACCGCTTTTGAGCCTCTCTGAGACCCAAGAAGTGCTTCTTCTAAGCCAAGTCACTGCTGCTCCGTTAGGGGTGGCTTGACATTGTGTTTAGAGGGGAAATTCATTACTATAATACTGTAATGCTGTATTACTCAGACATTGTCTGCCACAAACACAAAAGACTCTGTCATTAAAGAATGAGCTGTCTTGTCCAATTCCTCCCGACTGGGAATAAAAGAACAGTAAAAAGCTTCTGTAATTTGGCAGGTCACTGAGGATGAGGATGTGTGTGTGTGTGTGTGTGTGTGTGTGTGTGTGGCTGTGTTTGTATGTGTGAAATCAAATCAGTCTGATTTAGACATGCATGAGTCATCCACCAGCTTCAATTAAAGCTTCATAAAGAAAAGCACATTAGGATGTCTTAATGGACTTCCCTCTCCAAACCGAAACCCCTCGTTTGTCAGCTGCTATCGCCTTCCAGGTCAGACACACATGCACACACACAGCTATTAGAGCACTTCAGATCAGATACTTTTCACCCAAGGATCATTTCTCTCTCTCTCTCTCTCTCTCTCTCTCTCTCTCTCTCTCTCTCTCTCTCTCTCAACATTAGAATGTGATAATCTGGGCTCGTCTGTTTGTCACAGCGTAGCTGAATCAATCACTTCACCGCTGAGGATAAACACAGCCAACGTACACAACAAAAATGCATTTCCTGAAGTGCTTTTCCACTTCCAGGCAATCATTAGGCTGTTGCTATTTGGTCAGTGAGGTGAAACTATTTTTCACTGTAGTTTTTGCTATGGTTGCTATGGTGTTGCAGGGCGGTTGCTACAGAGTTGTTTAGCTGATGCTGAGTGGTGGCTATAAAATCCCAGGTGGCTACTATGGAGTTGCTCAGAGGTAACTGCGGTAACTCCTTGGGGTGATTTGGTGTAATTAGTGTATTTGTATCATTGTGACATAAGAAGCGTTCTTTGGCACCCCATTCATTCCTATGGGAAAACTGTACATCCAATAATAATAATAATAATAATAATAATAATAACAATAATAATAATAATAATAATAATAATAATAATAATAATAATAAATGTACAAGCAGAATTCACATAGACCAAACAGTATGACATCAGAGATCCAGTATATATGAATAAAATGTGTCAGAAAAACAAGATTAAAAAAAGAAAGCAGAATAAGTCAAAGAATAAATCAGATAAAGTGTTATTATACGCAGAGTTGGGCAGTGATGGAATACATGCTGTGGAATTACATAATCAAAGATACAAAGACAGTAACTGTAATCTGTGACAGTAACAGTGAAAAAGTAAGTATGTGGATTACAGGTGCACATTTAAAATAGAGTCGTTTGCAGCACCTTCTCATGGTATGGTGCCTTGTTGAAGCAGCAGCAATATAGGACAATGTCATTGGCGGATGATCACAAAGTTGACAACAGCAAAGACATCGATTTAACATGCGTGAAGAAAGCAATAGTAAACCACATTTGTACTTTTACCAAGAAAACCACATGGATAGACACAACAGAATGATTCACGAGTGCCAGAAGATGGGACTTTCAGGTTGGATGGCACTCAACTGGCTACTGAGGAAGAGCCAGTTTTCCACAGAGTACAGCTTGTGCGTATGACGTATGACTAGATCGAAGCCCATAGGAAGTCTAGTTGCCCGAGGTTGACAAGCAAGAAAAGAGAATTCAAAGCTGTAAAAACAAAATCACCATCGAAACCTGAAACATACAAAGCATGAATCATGGCAACCCGGAAGGAGTGAAGATGAAAATGGATTGTCTACACATCAGCATCCTTGGGATCAGCGAGCAAATATGGACGGGATTAGGAATCTTTCAGTCAGGGGAACACACCACCTATTACTCTGAAATTTACAAGGTCTGCAAACAAGACACACTGCTGGTGATGGGAGACTGGAATGCCGGAAATGAGAAGGTGAGAAACACAGTTGGACAACGTGGAATGAAGCAGGAGGCCAGCTGATCGACGTCTGTGACTACAATATATACTATACATAACCAACACATTTTTCAAGCAACCAAAGCAATGTGTGTACACCTGGACATCACCAGACAGAGTTTACATGAACCAAATTAATTTTTTGCACCAAGAAATGGAAAAGCTCCATTTTAATTGCAAAGACAGGGTCTGGTGCTGACTGTGGAACAGATCACGATCTACTAATGTGCAAGATCCAATTGAACCTGATAAAAAAACAATTGAACAATCAAAATCCCAAAATATGACCTGGAGCACATACCACCTGCCTTCAAAGAAAACATTTGCTGGGCATAATTGACAGAGATCCATATGAACGTAGGATGGAACTCAAAGAGGTCATTAAAGAAGAATCAGAGAAACACCTGGCAAGAATGAAAAGGAGCAAGAAATCGATGGGGATGTCTGATGATACAGTGGAGCTTACAAAAAAAGAGAAGAGATGCAAAAATCAAGAAGAACAAAGATGGTTCACGAGAATTAACCCAGGAATACCAGAGAGCTGTCAGGAAGGACAAGGATAAACACTACAACAACATCTGCAAAGAAATTGAAAAGGGGAACAAATGCGGTAAAACAAGAATTGTTTTTCAGAGCATCCGGGAGATCAGAAATAAATTTCAGCCACAAGTTGGAACCTTAAGAGATGCAAAGGGACAAATCATCTCGGATAGAAAACAGATCAAAAAAAGAAGGAAGGAATACACAGAAGACTTGTACAAAAAATATACACAGAAGAACCTTTAGTTCTAGAAGATGAGTCAGAAAGGACCTGAGATCACTGCCAAAACAAAAGGCCACAGGAATCGACAACACATCACCAGAGATATTTCAGGGTTCCAAGGATGATTTGGTTGAAGTACTGACCAAACTATGCCAACAAATATGCAAAACAGCTCAATGGCCTGCAGACTAGAAGAGGTCAGTCTATGTCCCTAATGCCAAAGAAAGGGGAAAAGAAAGAGTTTGCCAACTATCACACCATTTCCCTCATACCACACACCAGTAGAATAATGCTGAAGATCATCCAACGTAGACTAGAGCCTTACATCAAAAGAGAACTGCCAGATGTGCAGGCAGAATTCAGGAAAGGCAGAGAAACAAGAGACATCATCACAGATGCATGTTGGATCTTTGAAAAAGCCAAGGAGTTCAAAAAGGAGGTCGACGTGTTTCATAGACTATAGCAAAGCCTTTCAACTGTGTGGATCACATACAATTATGGAATGATCTCAGGAAAATGGGAATACATAGCATCTCATTATTCTAATGCAGAATCTCCACACTGATCAACAAGCTACAGTCAGGATGGAAAATGGACAAACAGAATGGTTCCACACTGGCAAAGGAGTTAGACAAGGCTGCATACTATCACCAAACCTGTTCAACCTGAGTGCAGAACATATAATGAGAGAAGCAGGGCTGGAGGATGATGACAGAGGATTCAGGATTAGTGGAAGAAACATCACTAACCTTTGATATGTAGATGACACAATACTCATAGTGGGAATTCTGGAAAACCTAAAGGTCCTAATGAAAACGGTTCAAGAACAGAGTGAAAAGATGGGACTTCAGCTCAATATGAAGAAGACTAAAGTCATAATGACAGGAAAGAGTGCCAGCTTTACCATTGATATAGAAGATGTGGAGATGGTGGACAGCTTTTGTCTACTCGGTTCAGTTATAAACAACATAGGATCCAGCACTCAAGAAATTCAACACAGATTGTCACTTGGCAGGACACAGATGAAGGACCTTGAAAAGATTTTCAAATGTAAAGATCTGTCTTTACCAACAAAGATCAGAATAATCCAGTGGTTTTCTCTGTGGTTATTTTTGGTTGTGAAAACTGGACAATAAACAAGGGAGACAGGAGAAATATAGATGCCTTTAAACTTTGGCGTTGGCGAAGACTTCTGAGAGCTCCCTGGACAGCGAAGAAGACAAACAAATGGATCCTGGACCAAATCAAGTCTAACCTCTCACTGGAAGCCCAGATGGTCAGGCTTAAGCTCTCTTACTTTGGTTACATTATGAGAACTGATTCACTGGAAAAGATCATCATGTTCGGAAGAGTTAGAAGCTAAAAGAGGAAGACGACCAGCTACAATATGGACTTATACAATTCAAGGAATAATGAAGCAACCATTCAGATGCCTGAAGACCCACACAGAAGACAGCACATTCTGGAGGACCACTATCCATATGGTCGCTGGGAATTAATAATAATACATTTAATTTGTAGGAGGATTACAGCCTAAACAGGAGTGATGCACACATGCATTTTGAGATGCTGTTGTTGATGTTCTTTGTAACATTTTCCTTGTTTTTAATTGACGCATGCAGAGCCAGTTTAAGTATAACAGCCCCACTTGGTGGAAAATCTGGAGCTTCGTGGAATCCCTGCATGAAATGTTGTAAAAATGCATTCACTAATAGAACATTTACAAGCTTCATTTTAAAAGCAGATGGAAATGAACAACAGTGTCTGATGTAAATATTATGTAATAACTATTCTCTCAGCACCAAAAGACTAAAAGAAATATCTGAAGGTAAGAAATTAGACAAGCGAAACAAACATGCTGACATGTCCAAGCTGACTGCTGTACTTCCATCCATCCATCCATTTTCTGAACCGCTTATTCCTGAAGGGGGTCACGGGTGAGCCGGTGCCCAGCCGGCAACTCTGAGTGCAGGGCGGGAAACAACTCTAGACAGGGTGCTAGTCCATCGTAGGGCTCACACACACACACACACACACACTAAGGGCCACTTTAGAGTCACCAATTCACACAGGGAGAACATTCAAACTCCACACAGGTCGTCCCACCCGGGGATCGAACCCAGGTTCACTATCCACTGCACCACCGTGCCGCCCACTGCTGTACTTCTCTGTAATATTTTAGTACAAATAGTATTAATCACAATAACCTGTAATTCAAATTTGGACTGATATAGGTCATGTTTATTGAGCTACACATACGTTAGTGTCTCTCAGTAGAGCGCTGGGTATTATGCAACATGCCATGGAATGGAGTTGTAGAGGTTCCTAAAGGTGTCGTGCAATAATCCATCCAAATGCATCTTGAATGTTCTCATTCGGTTCCTGTAGGTTTTTGAGGTAGCCGAGGGGTGTTGAAAGTGCACCCAAAAGCATCCGACACATTATCAGTCTGGGATAGGTCTGGACAAGGCAAGCTCTTGAGACGACAGCAGCGGTTGAGCCACTGGTTGCAGGACCTCATTAACATAACATTGGCCTGTCTCTGTAATGAAGACAAACTCATTGCACCCTTGACCACGACACCAGGCCTTCTGGACATGTGATGGATCTCAATAAACTATCGCGTTTATACAATTTATTAAACAGAAGATATTTTGGAAAAGGACTCGACTGTTTGGTGTGGGGATGAGGTTTTGATTTAGACACACAGGGCAGTTTCATGGGAATTTCGACGTAAAATTTGAATATATGGCTGTAAAAAGACAAGTAATTCAAAAGTAACTAAAAGTAATCAGACTACATTAATACGGTAATCTTTGGACTGTGTCACAATTATATTTCTGAACAGGTAATCCATCATCTGTAACGGAATAAATTTTAAAGTAACCCTCCCAACCCTGAATCGACCTTAATCTAACGTGAGATCAATTTTTTAAATTCTTTTAAAACACTGTCATACAGTACATGCAGCAAAATGAGTACAGCTTCATTCAGACTTTAAGATATTCTCTAAATTGAGGCTTATTCACATTTAATGTGTTGGCAGGGACCGAATGCATCCACAGTGCACACAGTGAACGTTTAACACTGAAGTGGAGATCTTAGTTACTGAAGAAGAGCCATTAGTAGAAGTGTCAAAATGGAATGAAATCCATTTTCTGTTCGGGGATGAACAAGCAGGATGTCAGCATGTGTTAGCAGTGTGAGCCAAGAAGCATTACAAATGGTGTCTCACGTTAAACACACTCTTTTCTAGGCCATCGAAGGATTTCTACCAGACACCTGGTCCACCTGCCCCTACATGTGGAGTATACCGTGTGTATCTGCATGTGTGTGGATGTGTGCACACATGAGGTTAATCACACTACACTGCTACATTAGGGTCAGTGCTCAGGTCAGGGACAATGCATTCATTCATTCATTGAACTACACATACAGAGGTAGTGTCTCTCAGTGGGGCATCAGGTCACCATGTTTGCTAATGCAACATGCCAGACATCTCAGCAAAGGGTGGAGCAGTTCCTAATGCTGTCCATTCCATGCAGCTTCAGTGTTCTTATAGAGTTCCTGCAGATTTCAAAACTGTACTCCACACCATGACGCCAGGTCTTCTGGACATGTGACATGTGCCAGCAAACCATTCATCTATTTGTTGGTCATTTCCACCAAGATACAAGTGGGTTTATCACTGATGTTGGCCTTCTCTCGTTCTAAATGACTCCACGACAGCCGAGCACAACACCATTGCAGTCGTTGGCAACACTAGTGTGGTGTTAAGGGCAGCTGTCTGTTGCACTGGCATTAACATGATGACTCATGAAGGGCATCATTGCCAGCTGAATTTCTGCACTCCATGCATTACATGCATCTCCCAGTCTCCCAGCTCCTTCACGTTGCTGGTGTGTGCCTTCTTCTATCCACTGCCACCAACAGCATGCGGTGTTAATATCTGCTTGACTGGTATATTTCTGACTTTCTTTTGAACTCTTCTCTGAGACATACTTCTCTTAATTTTCATTCAGATTTTATTCCATTTTTCTATAACTTACATTGGTCCAACAATCATTTTAAACAATGTAAAGAACAACTGGCAGATTTAAGGTATGTGCAAAAAAAAAAGTGAAAAACTGCAAAAATGGAAGTAGGCAGGAAAAGTCTCTCGAGAACTGAGTAATGCTGCATAACCCGACTTTCACTTTCAGTGATAGTTCTGCATCTCCCGGCTTGTCCTGGAATGTATGTGTAAAGGGTGTCTTTCAGATACATTGTGAATTATGCCAACTGTAGGGGGAGCCCAGGAGCAAGAAATACCAATTCTTGCATAATGCTGCTTTAACTCAGCATTTTATTACCAGGTTTAGTTGTTGGGTCTGAAGTGTGTTCAAATCTGGTGTATGGTTGCCCACCACTTGCTTTGGATGAGAATGTATGATGATCAGGACAAATCTTGCATATGCACTGGAGTATGTTCTGTACGAATCGGAATGGGTATTGTAAAGCATGTGGGTGGGTACAACAGTACTAAATAAGAGCACGTGTGCAATGTTTGGAATTGTCCTTTCCATCCTGTCTTCTTAAAAACATCATTGTAAAGCTTAAACTGTGTGTTCCAACATGACAGTATAGTGGAGGAATCACACAGGCTCGAAGGCCTTCCTGTGATTGAGGTTATGGGTGTAATATGTCTGCTTTTATGACCCTTTTAAAAGCCATCTATCTGACTCACCAGCAGGGTCCCCAAAGCAGTTCTGACCACAGACAGAGAAGAGACACCATTCTTCACTCACTCCCAGCATCCACATAAACCTCTCTACCTCTATCTACCTCTCTCTCTATATTTCTCTGACTCCGTCTCTCACATTTCTCTCCTCTCTCTCTCTCTCTCTCTCTCTCTCTCTCTCTCTCTCTCTCTTTCTCTCTCTAAAGTACTAAAATGTGTATTTTTAGTCTTCCTCTTCATGCTTCATACCACATTGGGAGTGGCAAATAAACTCTTGGGCAGTGCATACACACACACACACACACACACACACACACACACACACACACACACACACACACACACACACACACACACACAAACAAACAAAAGTGCTTTTGGCCAGTCAATACTTATTCAAAACCATTCACACCACATTTTATGACTCCCTCAACTGGCCAGCTTGGATTAAGTTTGGAGTGTGAATGAACAATTAGATTGCTCCTGAAACGAGGGCAGAAGGAAATAACCTGCAAAAATGCATATGCAGCCATTCCTGCTCTATTGGGTGCAGGTGTTTTCTCTGTTCTCTGAATGGGGGGTGGTGAAGGGGGGGAAGGGGGTGGGGTATCATGGCCCATTACACTTTGCAATAAGGCCAGGGAAAATAAACTGCTTCATTAGCACATCCCTCCAACAGCCCCCCCTCCACACCCTCTCAGACGTGTGAAGTGTGTCTCAAACACAGAATGTCCAAACAGCAGACGTCAGTCAGCAGCCAGCGCCCAGTGCTCATTAGCGCCTCTGACTCTACAACATTCAGGGACACACTCTCAGGGAGGCTGATCTCAGTCTACAGGACCTCACTGTAGCCTTTAAAGCAGAGAGCACATTGCTGTGTTAACCCATTAACACCTGTGGACGTCAACACCCTAGTAGTGTCTGAACACTTGCATATATTCAAAATTCATATCCGCTCTCAAAAAAGACAACTGTAATACCTGTAACAATATTACCATGGCAACCTTTACTGCATGATGTTGTCCTGTAGCATAGCATCGGTATTATAAAGCATGTAACGACCTTTCCCCAGCGGCAAATTCCCCAATGTAAACGAAGTGTTTAGGTTACAGCTGAGTAGCTAAACTGAAAGTAATGGAATATTCTTTCATCGTCTTCTTCCTGTTCAAGCTTGTAGTGGAAGTTTACCCGGAATCTCTGGGCACCAATCCATTGTGGAAATTCCCCCAGGACAGGGCAGTCCATTGCAGGGTACCACACACAGTCATTTACTCACACCTATGTGGGAGGAAATTGGAGCACCCGGAAAAAAACCCCAAAACAATTATGACACAGGGACAACACACCGAACTGCTCACTTCTCAGTTTCTGCGCTCTCCTCGAATTAAGCTGAGGACAGCATAGTGCCGAGGGGCCTGCTAGATAATCACATCATCAACCAACGTTAGATGACAACAAGCCGACATCCAGTCCACACCAGTGTAGCACCGACATAATTATCCATTGATCAACCCATTAATCCATCATCCATCTTCCTGGTCAGGGTTGCGACGGTTCTGGAGCCAACCCAAAATCGTTGGGTGCAAAACAGGAATACCAGTACAGCACAGGGTACGAAGCACAACCATTCGTTAGCACGCTCACACCATTTATTGTGTGTTTTTGGGATGTGGGAGGAAAGTGGAGTACCTGGAGAACACCCAAGAATCGAACTCACCATCCCAAATGAGTCCTGATCCCAATAGCTGTCGGTCCAGTTGGATCCTTCACCCTCTGAACCACCTTTGGTCAATCTACCTGCCAGCAGCCAACTGTTCATCCCTGGTGTAGCCTCTTCAGGTCTGCATATCTTCAGCAAGAAAACATGTCCACCTTCAGGAGCTACCTGGATCTGGGTCGTCACACAAACAAGTCCTTTGGTAAACTTGGTCTTCAGCACCATGGTAGAATTCGGGTCATCCAACTTTGCCAGATTTATTCACCATCCCTCTGTAATGGTATCTGTAATGTAGGCTAAGCACGCCCACTCATTACCTTATCAACAACGTCTGTGAACTACGCTTCAATTCTTTCTCCTCACCAACTGCATGAAGTACCCCTCTGCTGTTCCCCAAACATCTGCCTTCCTTCTGGACAGCATCTCCCTTCAGGCCTTAGCTAAGCTAAGCTTAACCACCCCAGCCCTTCAGCTCTTTCAACAACTCCTTTTGCCCTGGGCTACCTCAGTCACATCCTACCACAGAGACATGTCTTCAAACACTTCTCGAGAACTCTTTTGGTCTCTCACATTTGTCCTTGCTCAGATGATTCAGGCCTCTTTTCTTAGCTCGACCCCTTCACCTCATCAGCTGTCTAGCTTTATCCACCTCATCTGCACGCATTGCACCATACTCCTGCAGACCTGGAACAGATTTATCTGGACTACAAAGGACATATTATTACTCAGAGTGCTGGGGTGAGTTTTTACCAGAGCTGCACACTGTTTGTTTGGATGATGTTTGCGAATCGCAAATTTTTTAATAGTGTAAAAGATTCCTGACTGGACTGAGATCAGCACTTTAGATCTATCATCTTTTTGTTGTTCAACCCTGCCTGTGCTATCTTGGGCTTGCGACTGGGATCGTTGTCGAGATGAAAAGTGAATTTTCTTCCAAGTTTACTTTCTTTATATATAATTTTTTTTTAGCAGAGTGAAGTAGACTGTCTTTCAGTATCTACTAGTACTGCACACGAGTGTTCTTCAATATAAACAAAAAGCTTGTTGAAGAAATACATCCCCACAATATCGTGCTTCCAGCAGCATGTAAGCAGTGTTAGATTTGCGGTTGTAACAATTTCTGGCAAACTCTAGACATGCGTCAATGTCATTTTCCTCTAGAAGTGTCGAGTTTTTGCCCACTCTTTCATTCAGATCTGTTGTATGCAAAGGTCTGGGCATCACTGACAGGTTCACCCTCACTCTAAAATTTATTCAAGGGACTCTTAAGCTCCTTCAAAGTGATTGTTGACCTCAGTGTGGCTTCTCCTTTTTGTTCTCAAGCAGTTGTTTATGAGATATTTTTTAAACTGTTCAAGCTCAACAGAACACAAACTCTACTGTACAGCACTGTGCTAACATTTGTAATATCATACGACAGCACACACAAATAAAATAAGTATAATTTGCATTATTGATTATACTAATAAAATACCTATGGAATAGAAAATCTTAGAAGATCCCGGAAAGAAGAAAACTGAGAGGAAATTCAAGCGCTGAGCTGTAATCAGAGTTTGTCTGATTACTGTAGTATTGATGAATAGTTACTGTTCTCTGAGTTGATCAATGTTTGTGTCTATGAATATACGGAAAAATAACTTTAATGTATATTTTGGATTTACTCTGCAAAAATGAGGACGGTAAACCCACTCAAGCACAGTTCTTAACAGTACATAAATTATATATACACACTATTTTCCAGGTCTATGTATTATCTATGAGAACACATTGCTGTGAGTGAAATTTCACTACTGTTCTGGTAGAATGCAGTCATTTTGAGATATATTTGGGGGGGGGTGAATGTTAAGGGCCAAGAAATTAGATGATAGTTCAGAAGACATTTGCCTCAGCTGCCTCTCGCCTAGCAAACAAATCCTCAGAGTGGAAGAGGAGGTGCTTTCTGATTGATTTCCTGAACTCCAAGCACATTACTGAACAGACTGGAGCACCGCTTAATGGGTCACTGCATCTCACACACACGCAGACACAGGCCACACACACACACACACACACACACACACACACACACACACACACACACTTACATTTTCTCATCTGAGGGGCTGAGCAGGGAAACAACATCAGTGTGGTCTAGCTGAGAAGCTTCAGATGGGGGGTGCCTACAATGTGCACAAAGAGAGAGTGAGAGTGAGAGTGAGAGAGAGAGAGAGAGAGAGAGATGTGGAAGTATTATGTGAAGAGTACAGAAGTGTCATAGAGCCCATGGGTGTAGGATCTGAACAAGATTCGAGTGAAGTGTCAGCAGAGCTGAAAATTCAGACCTCCCCAACACACCCAGTGGTGTGTAGCGTAGGTGTGTGTGTGTGCTCAAGCCTGTGTCTTGTCACAGCATCGCACTGCAATTGTCTCCCATCAGCATGTTGCCTAAGTGCATGAGTAATTATGAGGACTAGGTGTGCAGTCCATTGGCTCCACTGTGGCCTGTTAGAACTGCCACGTAAGCTAGAGCTAGTCAAGCAGAGAGAGAGAGAGAGAGAGAGAGAGAGAGAGAGAGAGAGAGAGAGAGAGAGAGAGAGAGACAGAGAGAGAGAGAGAGAGAGAGAGAGAGAGCTTTGTTTGTACAGGATGAGGAGTGCAGTCAAGCACACACACTCAATATTTTTATCTTAACTTATCTTTTCCTTGTGAGTACATACTGGATGTAGGCATAAAGTTAAAGATCAAGAAGTTATTTAAGCAATATTACGCTCTTGTTTTTCCACAAAACAGAAAAAGGCCAGAAGTAAAGTATGGGCACTCTGCAGGGTCAGTAATTAAAACCTTACCAGGCGCTTTTATAGTTAAAGGCCCAGTCTCTCAGTCTTTCAGTTCTTGTTTTTGAGTTGTCTTCTTATTCTTCCTTCCAAAAGGCCTGCCAGGATTCCATAGATTTTTGAGTTTCAAGTGACGACTAAGGCCATGACCAAAGCTAAATCTTCTTGATCTCAAATGGGGATTTAGGATTTACCAGTAAGTCACTAATACATCTCATAAAAATGTGACATCTACCAGAACTCAGCTTAAGTTCTCCTGATTACTGTCATTTCTTAATGACATTGTGCGAGGCTGCGTCGCTGTCTTTTAACAGCTTTCTCCTGCTTTGTGGGCATCAATTATTTCTGCTTTTTTGATGATCATTTTAGGCACTCGCAGCTGAGCAGATGGTTAACACATCTGTTTATTGATGGGACAAGTCAAACTATTGCTGAAGCTTAAAAACTGGTCCTTACCTACTCCCTGACTGAACAATCCCACGGTAAGAAACTGGAGAGCTCAAATCTGATAGGGTGCTGAAATGAGTGCATGGTGCTTGTGTCCCTTTTTTTCACTCTGAAATTGAACAAAACAAAAACGCTACACTGATCTTACTCAAAATGTTGAACACAGCAGTCATCCATACCTTAGGCATTGGGGAGATCAGGTGATCAAGCTCGTACATAACGCCTGTGATTTAATAGAACCAGAATGTAGTAAGAATGCAATGCCAGTCATTATCTTAGCTGCTTCTTCCTGAATAGGGCCACCTGGAGTCATCGGGCACAAGGCAGGAATACCCCCTGGACAGGACGCCAGGCTATTACAGAAGAACCACAGACACACCTAGGGGGTGTTACAGCACACACCCTCCCACCATTTGCATTTTTGGGAGGCTGAAGGGTACCCACGTTAACACAAGGAGAACACACTTCACAGAGATGACACAAGCAAGGATCGAACCCACATCCCCAGACCTCTGGAGCTGTGCAACGCACGCCTTACCTGCAGCACCACCGTGCCGCCCAGAATGCAAGAGTTTTAAACTTCATCTTTAAGTGAGACTATTAACAGTTCTGATGATTTTTTTGTGTATTTTGATGAGCTTATTAGCCATACTGGCCAAAAATACAACAAATGCATGAAATATTTCACTTTACATGTAAAGAATTGAGAACGCGAGAGTTCACCTTTTTGAATGATTAATGTTTTGAATTATGCACACAAACGTTTTCACAACATTATAATTTGATGCAATTAAAAAAAGACTTTATCACAGCTATCACTTGAACTAAAGGATCAGAAAACAACTCTGTAAGATCAGTTAAATAGTTGAATTACTAGAATTAATCTCAGATTTAACAACAAATTGTTAGGAAAACAAAGGCTTGATGTCATGATATCATGTTCTCACGTTTCAAGAATGGTTTGTTTACTGTGTCAATTCTAGCTCTTGTTTACAGATTTTTTGCACACACACACACACACACACACACACACACACACACACACACACACACACACACAGGCAAGTAGGAGTGCACTGGGCTGGTGTGTGAGGCGGTGTAATGATGGCTGGGAGGTCGGCTGTGCTTTACTGGCAAAGACTTTTAATAAATCTCCCTGTTTTTCCAGTCTGCCCTCACTATCACACTTAATGAAGTAAACCATGACGTGATCTCTCCAACCACTGCAGGGCAACACACACACACACACACACACACACACACACACACACACACACACACACACACACACTTTAATATATTATCACCATTATCCTTTGTGACCAGTCAAATGTCCACACAACGTTCTCATCCTTCCAATCACATCACCCATGTGGCATTTAGTGCCTATAAAAAACTAAACACACACACTCAGACGCACACACACACGCACCCACACCCACATCCACACACACTCTCTGAAACGCAAAGCAAGGAGTATAAAGATGTCGAGTGCTATGCTTGGTCATAAAACTGTCTATCCTAATCTAATGACCTCCAGATCCTGCAGACCCTGCAGTAGACACAGGTGCGCAACATGCAGGCAAAGCATCTCTATCAGGCATAATTTAATAAAGTACGCCTCTCTGAGAGAAACCTTCACTTTGTGTACACTACACACACCCCTGTACGCTCTGACACAGAGGCGGAACGCAAACACAACAGATCCATCATCATTTTCTGAAGCACAGCCGCATCAGTTCCACTCGATGCCTAGCAGTCTCTCTGTTACATAGAGGCAGAGGGAAAATCAATGAGGTGCTATTTTTGAGCGTTAAACCTGGATATCAATACATGCGGCGTTTCATTTTCAAGGCTGAATCCATTACAGTGCTGGAGGAGGATGGGTTTTTATCCCTGACTTTAGGAAGGCAGCACTTCTGGGCAGGGTTATAAATCATATCTCGCAGCTTTCCTTTCTGCTCGTGCCTTTTCATTCTGGGAGCTTTATTGAAAAACTTTGTTCTTTTCGTATTAATTTCTCCCGGAGCCAACAAGCGTTTGTGTCAACTGACCACAAGTCATCGGACATCATAACCTAACGCCTCCTTCAAACGCACAGTAGCAAACGCATACACGCGCACGCACACATTTGTGGATAAAGGCTGCAAATTGGAGGTTGATGGCAGGAGGAGGGTGCAGGCAGGGAGTCTCTTAGTGAGAGAGAGGGGGGTGGGGGGTTGGAGGGGGGAGAAGAGATGAAGCCATCCATCATCCACCTGCCTCTGTCTCTGACACTAGGCGTCACAGTGCACACTGCAAATCACACACAGCTACTGCTGGAGTCACAGCTTGTGCTCTCTCTCTCTCTCTCTCTCTCTCTCTCTCTCTCTCTCTCTCATGCTCTCCCTCTCTCTACTCTGTCACTTGCTTTCACACTTCCGTACTTTCTTTCCCCTTCCATTTAAACATAAACAGATACTAACATACCTCCCCACATCAAACACTGCGTACACACCTCTCTCTGTTCTCTACATCTTCCTCCACCTGCAGGCAAAGCTACAACCTGCCCAAACCTCTTCTCCTCACGCAAGCAGGCAAACCCCATGACAGATTAGAAAAGAGCCAAATTCCAGCACTGCAAGACAAACCACAAAGCCTGGCATGGGAAAACTAAAGTGTGTGTTTGTGTGCATGTGCCTGTGTGTGTATGTGTGTGTGTGTGTGTGTGTGTGTGTGTGTGTGTGTGTGTGTGTGTGTGTGTGTTTGACATGCACAGCCCATGGTGTTTATGTTTACACACTGGCTTCAGAAAGCTCTCCCAGGCTCACACCAGATCTATGATATTAACACCGTGACTGGGTCACCATGCTGGCCGAGGAGCATGTGAACATACAGCCTTTTGACCAACTCTGTATGAGGTCATTTTGGGCTCCAATTTCAGCTGGTCTATCCATGCTGTGCCCACGTTATGTAAGCAACTGTTGCTATGGTTAGAAAAGTGCAAATAGAAACTCCACCAGAACGTTTAATGCTTACAGCTTACACATACAGGTGAAGTGCAAGGCTTTGCCCAACAGGGCTTAAAGCAACATTAGATAACATGTTTACCTTCATATATTACCCACAGAATCATTGTGATGTTCCACTGACACTGGCTTGTCCAGAAATGCAAGTTCTTAAAGATTAACCAGAAGTGCATATTACACTTCCTAACTTTAGGGGGAGCCCACGAGCAACTATTTCTCGCATGATGCTGCATTAAAATGCACAATTAATAGAAACTTAATAAACATAAACAAAGGTTCAAACATCCTCAGCAGAAAGGCCCTACATGCATAACCCACATCAGTGCAGTTTCTGCCCCATCACTTCTGGGATTTTAGTGCATGAATCCATTAACAATCCCATAACCCACTGGTAGGTCCAAATGTTTACTACACCCTTCTACACCACATGATTAAATCACTTTGCACAATAGTCACTGTACACTAGTAGAAGTCAAAAAGAAGTGCAGTAAAATGGGCAGATATGTGTTCTCTATGAAGGATTATTGACCAAGAATGCCTGAAAGATACACTGGCTGATGTAAGCTGCTGTAGCTAGTCAACAATATACAACTTAAGAGACAACATGCTCATATAATCACTGCTGTAGTTCCAAAACACACTACAACAAAACCAAAGGAAATTAATACACACTATACATTATGACAAACACTATTCTGTGCCAATGTCATGTCAGTGTCTATGAAAAAATGTATTTTGTGGGAGGGGCCTAATGAGGAAAACTAGGTCCAGCCATGTGCTTACAGTCAGTGCATCAGAGAGAGAGAGAGAGAGAGAGAGAGAGAGAGAGAGAGAGAGAGACACAGAGAGTGAGTGAGTGACCTATAAGCCTCTCTACTGGGACAGTGGTCAACTGCATAGCCTAAGGGCTCTCAGCCACAGGTGACGTATGGCACAGCTGGGATTTGATCTCTAGACCTCTGCAGTGTTTTTACCGATGCAGCATTGTACAATCTGAGCTGTAAGTCATACCTGGCACTCCTGGTGGGGTTTTGAGAAACTTGCCGTTGAAATGCTGAATCACCACATCGCACTTCTCAGTGGACTCCATCCTGAGAGAGAGGGAGAGAGATGTTTAACTTTTGCACCCTCAGTTATGAACTGTCGTAACTTTGAACGCTCTCTTTAGACTGGATTCTAATTATTACAGACAGTGCCAAACCTGACCTTTATTCAGTAATGGATAAAAAAGGAGCGGAGCAAATGGGCTCATATTTACATCCAGCTGGGGAAATGATATACCAGTGTGTGTGTGTGTGTGTGTGAGAGAGAGAGAGAGAGAGAGAGAGAGAGAGAGGGGAGAGATGTATTTAGTGTTTGTCTCTTGCTGGCTGGAGTCTTGATTTAGCCTGGCTCTCTAGTGTGTATCCTCTCTGCTGTGAGGCCCCATTCAGCTCTGTTCACCCAATCATGGCTGAATGGCTAATTGGTTGGCTGAGTTGCAAATGCACGCGCACACACACACACACGCACACACACACACACACACACACACACACACACACACACACACACACACACACACACACACACACACATACACACACACACACACACACACACACACACACACACACACACACACACACACACACACACACACAGTGAGTGGTGGAGCATGAGTCTCTGCTGGGATCTCTTACACAGCCAGTGACCCTGAACACCAGCCAGCACGCCCCACACGCGCCATGGTAAGGAACGTGGGTACAAAGAAAGGATGACAAAAAAAAAAAAACAATGGAAGAAGGACTGAAATAACAAAGACAGAAATACAGAAATAATAAAAAAAAAGAAAGAAAGAAGAAGATTCACATTCATTTCTATCTCAACTGGAGGCCTCCTGCACTGTTCAGTACACAGATCAGTGACCATTGGAGATTAGCACATGCAACACTGCAGCTCCAGCTCCCTGCACATCTACATCCAAACAAAATCCAGTCCAACTCTAATCAGCCACATCAGCCACCTGCTCCCAATAATCACTGTTTATTCAGCCGGCCTTTACGAGCTGGCTGAGATGTTGGAGATGTTTGGTTTGAGATTTTTTTTAAAGAGCTGAACTTGGCATGAAGATGCTGCCATAAATCTCTAGGACGAAGACTTGTGACCACGATGAACTGCTGACCGTACGTGCCTGTGTGTGTTCAGTCCTACCTAGCAAAGCCGACTCCTCTGCTGACTCCACTGGCGTCTCGCAGTATCCGTGTGGAGATTACATGGCCGAACGGCTTCAGCATGTTCTCCAGCTCCTGCTCATCCATGGACACGGGTAGGTTGGAGATGTACAGGTTAGTGGGGTCCTGCTCCTGTTGCTGTGGAGAAAACACACGTTAGACCTTCAGTCTGGATATCAGATCCAGATGCCATACGTTTGAGCATTCATTCAAAGACAGCTACAAACAAACCGTGATAGTCCTTGTTTAAGGGCCAAACAGTGGCAGTGGAACTCAGTTAGAACCTGAGATCCATACTTTGCAAGCAGCTACATGTTGTTTTCTAGGCTTCATATGTCAGGATCAAGATCTCATAACATGATAAACTACAGGACCTACCTCTAACCATCACTTTGTGATGAACTGCCAGTGAACTGCTAAAATGCACTCATTTAAAACTGAATTAATTCCTAGTTTGAATGCAAAAGGAGCCTTCCAGTGTCTGTTTACGTGTATATACTCAAAATACATGCAGACTCTGACTGATCAGAAGGGGGTAGGGCTAATGACACCACTTATATTGGAAAATAAGAAGGGAGGGTCTATTTAGTTTCTTTCTTGAGAATGAAAGTCATGAGAAGTGATAATACTGATACATACAAAAATAATTTTATACATAGAGCTTCAAAAGGTCTAACAGGATTTCTGATGTAAAGTGTTATTTAGTCATTATAAACAAAAGCAAAACAAAACTGTATGCACAAAAAACAAATATGTACAATAAATATTTACAAATATTTAATTTTTACATCTCAAGACAAAATTGAGCAGCCTAGAATCTGCTGAAGAATTTATCTGCCATGTACGACTATCTCCTATAAATACTTTTCAAATGTTTTGGTGAATAAAAGAACGTCAAACTAGGAACACATCCTGCAAAATTGCCATAGGGTTCTAAAGGTTAATATAACTGGGTATCAAGCCCACGACCCTGTGATCTAACTGCTTCTTCACCTTCACCTTAAAGAAAGCCAATCCTGTAAAGTCTACCTGCTCATGGTTGGATGTGTGAGCACCCTTTCAGAGGTTTTCAGCCTCTGTCCCTTTACATCTTAATTATCCCCTCTGGTTTTGGGCCAAGCTCTGGGCTGAGTGTTGGACATGAGGGATGAAATACCCAAAGGGAGGGGAGCTTTTGAAAGAGAAACTGTGGAGATGAAGTGCAAGGAGAGCTGGGGGCTTTTGTGCTGGGTGATATGCTCAGCAGTCAGCTGCTGGAACACATTGCTTTGGCAAGGGCCCCTCGTCGTGAGACCACCAAGTTAGTTAATGGGGGACAGAGAGGGGAAAGTAGTGGACACAAACACTAGAGACTTAAGGAGATAGTGTGAGTGTGTGAGAGGGCATGGGGAGGAAACAAGGGAAGGAGAGGGCATTAAGTAAAATGACTGATCAGCAAAGCGTGCTTAGACACTGAGTGTCCTATCTAGTGGGTGCAATCTAATGGAGAGGTGGAGGGATGCAGCACTCTCTGTTGTGGGGAAGGGAATGAAATAATGTTAAAATATTAACGACAAACCCAAATATTATTTTATTAACACAACCTATATTTAGAAAATCCAAATTTACTTATATGGTCAGAAACAAGAGGCCAAGCAACAAATCATGTTGGCCTGTTATACACCAAAGAGCATTCTGACGTAACTGATAACGACATTTCTTAAAGATTTTAGGTGGAGAAAGAGGACAAACTGCAGTGAATTCTGCTATTTTTACAACAGCCACAATACCAGTAATCCTGCTAAATCTTGTGTTTGCACTTCAGTTAATGTCTCGAGAAAAAATACCAAAAAACATTAAATAAAAATTCTTGATATTTAAGGTAATTAATAATCTTTGGTTCATATATGATACTTATTCTTAATAATCATCAGTGACCACAGTGAACCAGCAACGCGAGACAGAACTTTTGAAAAACAAAACCTTCAAAATATTTGTTTGAGATGAACAAACAGATCCAAAATTTTATCAAATGAATTGTTCCAACTTTTCTATCCGAATTTGCCAGTTACACAACCCAAATAACACGCAATGCTCCCAACACTAAGAGGCTGAGCACAAATACATGCTTCCTCTTATACATGTGAATCCAGTCACCACCGCTTTCTTTGAACTGCCGTCGTTTCATCATTGCTGATGAATAAAACAGCTGATACAACAGCTACATGTGAGGCAGGACTGCGATACCACTCCAGAGAGTGCACAGACAATTGTTCTTTTTCAGACTCCGGCCGCTGATGGCATGCAGCACGAGCTGGGGCTTGAAACTGTAACCAAAAGATATGTTGTTTTTTTTTTCAGTTAAACCTTTCTATATGTGTGATATAGGCTGAAGCAAACCTTACACCAAACAGCATCACAGGAAATCTAACAAATATTAGTGAAACATATCCAAACCTAACCTAACCAGGTAACAGAAACCCCAATAAAACCACTAAGAACACTGGGAGGCTCCACCATCTCTACAACCTCTAACTCTTCTTCAGTGTTTGAAACCAGCAAAGTTGTCTGGCAGCATAAAGTCAGTTTCACTTCTTATCAGTTAGATAAGAAAAGATAAGTTAATCCTTGATTAGTCCTGCAGAGGAGAAATTCACAACATTGCAGCAGCAAAGGGATAGCAAGGCCCTCTGTACAAGAATAGATAAAGTATAGTTCATACAGTAAACTGTAGTATAGTGAGTAATCTTACAACAGACAGAAAATAATATATCGGATGTCCCGGAGATCAGAAATATCGCCTATTAAAGTGTAGGTCCCTGTTATGCCACGAACAGCTCTGACCCGTTGAGGTATGAACCCAAAAATGAGCAGTGAGCATTAACACGTTCAGTAGTTAGTGGTAGTAGTTCCTCAGGCAAGCTAACCTGTCTGATTAGTTAACCGGTTGTCTTTCCTTAGGCCACTTTTGGTAGGTACTGACCACTGCATTCTGGAAACACCCCACAAGACCTGCTGTTTGAGACCTAGCCATCACAATGTGTCTACTGTCAGAGTCACTCAGATACCTGCCCATTTCTTCTGCTTCCAACACATCAACTTCAAGAACAGCCTAATATGTCCCACCCTTTGACAGGTGTCTTTGTAACAAGAAAATCAATGTTATTCACTTCACCTGTCAGTGATTCTTTTTGTGGTTGACTGGTGTTAGAGAGCAACTGAAAAGAAATGGGCAGCATGAAGACTTAAGTGACTCCAATACAGGACAATCACTGCAGGTGTTGAGGGGTGTTCCCAGTCAGTAGTGGTGAGTACCTACCCACAGCGGTCTGAGGAGAGAAATCTCTCTCTGACTCCCTTCTCTAAACACCATAATATGAATACTCGCTGTACTAGAATGTAAACTAGTATATGTTTATCTACCGACTGCTACATTTATAACAAATAAAAGAGGTCCGCAGGTCAACACTAGCTATCCAGCTCAGCATGTAAACGAACAGTTGTGGCTTTGACTTTTTCCACCTCTGTTGTGTAACCACACCAACCAATTCTGGGACAAACTCTGAACCGGGCTGGTAGAATGGTTGGTAAAAGCATCAAAAAAGCCTCAAGAGGGAGCAGAATAGATAAGGAAAGAGACCTAAGAGAGAGAGAGAGAGAGAGAGAGAGAGAGAGAGTATTGGGAGTATAGTTGTATAGTAGTTAAAGTTGTAGAAGATATTGTAGTATTAGTAGCAGCTGCAATAGTTGTAGTAGTAATAGCAGAAGTGGTGGTAGTAATAGCTTTAGTACTACTGGCAGTTTCTATTAGCAGTGGTGGTTTAGATGTTGTATAGTAACAGTACTAGTATTATTATTAGTAGCAGTAGTTTTAGTAGTAATAGTAGAGGAAATCGCCCATAATGTTTATAAAGAACAATATACAATTTTCTAATATTAATAAAAAAAAAAAAAAAAAAAAAAAAAAAAAAAAAAGATAATCAAAAATGTAATCATTTTGTAAAGAGTTCCTCCGGACAACATGAACTCTCTAGTACAGTTTTATCCACCTCTGTTGTGTAACTACACAACCAATTATGGGAGAAATCAGAACAGGGCAGGTAGGAAGACTGTAAAAGCATCAAAAAGCCAAGAGAGAGCAGAATAGAAAGGAAAAGAGAGAGAGAGTGAGTGAGAGAGAAAGAGAGAGAGAGAGAGAGAGAGAGAGAGAGAGAGAACTGGTAGGGAGCAATCAAAAGCAAGACAAATATCGAGTTAGAGGGCAAGAGAAATGGAGAGATTGAGCTAAGCACAGAGTGAGAGCAGGATGGAAGGGGTTAGTGAGAATGATAGCTTCCCGCTGGGAGTTAAGAGTGCTATTTGACGTGCATGTCTGCAGATAGCAGATTGCACTGTATTGCGGGGAAAGGTTCACATGCATCCTAGCCCTGCAGGGGACAATTACCCCTTTATTAAGCGAATGTGATTAAAAGAGCAACAGCAGTGCTTTTAATGCCACGTAAAATGGCACAGCGCTCTTCACAGGCCAACTGTTCCCTCCACCCACTCCCCCTATCTATCACACCATAATGCGCCGCACCTCTCTAATAATGATATTTGAGTCGGTGCCTTACAGAAAAAGAAAACTCTGAATCTAATATATTTGTCACTCTATTCAAATCTTAGACCTGGAGAAGAGTGACAGGTTGGAGGATCGTGCCAGTTATGAGGAAGGGAAATACGTTCTGAATGTCAATATAAAGAAGAGCAAAGAATTCCTAAAGAACCGACTTTGCCAGAAGTATGAATGATTTATGAATTTGAAATGAAAACACCGCCTCTTCCCCTCAAGGCCCCTGAACAAGATTTGAAAAGGTTTGAGTTATGCCTGGGTCTTAAAAAAAAATGCCTTCTGAGGATAAGAGAGCTTCTTAAGTTACTCCAAAATGGTCTGCCGTGATCATGCTTTGGTTTAGCGTATCTTATGTTGCTATTCTGAAGCTGTAAGTGAACATAATGCATGTAGGTTACGATTATAGCCTGCAGACAGCCCATTCTTATTGCTCCTGCTCTCTGAGCTCTGGCTATTATGTGCTTCACGCTGGAATATAAACTGCGGCTTCAATCTCAGAATGAAAGACCGAACTCTTAACTTCTCCAATTCTCAAACGCCACCTCCGGCATCAATAACCTTCTCTGCTCTGAGAGACTCCACGGTAATCACACTCGCGCTTTATTTATGTGTGCCTGCATGTTATTCTGGAAATACAGTACTGGATTTTTCCTTCTTACACATTCTGTAAGCTACATGTCAGTGTGGACATGTGACCCTCACATCTACATGCAAACATGCACACAGCCAGAGATTATGTTGGTCAGCTGAACTGCATAGATGAAAGTAGATGAAACTGGTCAGACCTATCAAACTATCACATAGTAGTTACATTGTAGTTTTTGTATAGTAGCAGCTGTGGTTGCAGCAGCAGTCGTAGTTTGAGTGGTAAAAGTGGTGGTAGTTGTAGCTGTAGAATAAGCAGTGGTGCAGTAGTGGTTTTAGTGCAGAAAAGAGGTGAAGAAGAGGGTGCAGGCAGGATGGAGTGGGTGGAGAGGGGTGTCAGGGCTGACGTGTGACAGAAGGATGGCAGCAAGACTGAAAGGGAAGGTTTACATGACAGTAGCGAGACCTGCTATGATGTATGGTTTGGAGACTGTGGCTCTGTCTAAAAGACAGGAGGCCGAGCTGGAGGTGGTGGAGATGAAGATGCTGAGATTTTCTTTGGGAGTGACAAGGATGGACAAGATAAATAGATCAGAGGGACAGTGAAGGTGGAGCAGTTTGGAGATAAAGCCAGAGAGGCCAGGATGAGATGGTTTGGACACGTGTTGAGGAGGAATAGTGGATATATTGGACAAAGAATGTTGGAGATGGAGCTGCCGGACAGAAGGAGAAGAGGAAGACCTCAGAGAAGGTTTATGGATGTAGTGAAGGTGTACATGGAGTTGGTTGGTGTAACAGTGGAGGAGGCAGGGGATAGGGCAAGATGGAGGTAGATGATCCGCGGTGGCGACCTTTAAAGGGAGCAGCCGAAAGAAGAAGTAGTAGTAGTTGTAGTAATAGTAACATCAGCAGAAGTAGTGTTCATAGTACACTCAATAGTAGAAGTAGTAGTAGTAATAGTACTAGTAGTAGCAGCAGCAGCAATAGAACTAGTAGTAATAGTAGTAGTAGATAGTTATAGTGGTAATAGTAACAGTAGTAATAATATTAGTGAAGAAAAATATCAGTAGTAGAAATAGCAGTAGTGGTAGTAGTAGTAGTAATAGTGCTAATAGAATTAGTAGTATTAGTAGTAGTATTAATAGTACTACTAGTAGTAGTAGTATTAATGGTAATGGTAGAAGCAGCATTAGTAGTAGTAGTAATATAGTAGTGCTAGTAATATGAGTAGTAGTAGTTATATTAATAGTACTACTACTAGCAGCAGTAGAGGTAATAATAATAATAACACTGGTGGTAATAGAAGTAGTAGTATTAATAGAAGTAGCAGTGGTAATAATAGTACTACTAGATACAGCAGTAGTAATAATAATAGAAATAGCAGTAGTAGTAATACTAATAGTAGTAGCTGTAGTAGTAATACGAGTAGTAATAGTAGCAGTCATCAGGAATGTTTCACTATTTTATTGAGTTGTGTTTATAAGAAACAGAAATCGACGGTGTGTAAGTGAATTCCAGCTGTTAGTAGAGATGGTGTAGCACTCTTTCAGAGCAAATAGACAAAACATGCATATAAAAATCCTGGCTAAAGTACGGCCTCAGCACGTTAGGGTAGGTTCTAATACAGTGTTACACGTACACCTAAGATAAAAACGGCCCAGCTCCCCCAAACCGTTCATTTTTATTATTATTATCATTTTTAATAATATAAGTTGTTCTACTTTGTAGTTCAGAACCCTCTTTTCACTAATCATGCAGATTCTGTAATGTAACCTTTACACATACTTTACCTATTGCTGAACTGATCACAAATGGTTGGCGCTGGTTTCTTGTTGATGTGTAGACGAGTGCAGGTTGTTTGTCTAAAAAAATATCATTTTTGCTTAAACTACTTTTTTAGCAAAAAGTCCTGTTAGCTTGTGCCCTGCTCTCCACAACACACGGCACAGCAAATATAGTGAAGACGTGGTACAAAATCTACACCGAAAAATGCTAATGCCATCATTACCACACGCCTGACAGTTCAGAAAACATAATGCCAACGTGAACGCATATTTAAAAATTACAGCTGACACGGGTGTCACAGAATGTTAAGACCCAAGTCTGTCCTTGTCTCCGTCACTGCCTCTGTGTTTGAGGAGCTTTCAGTGAGCATATGTGAACGTCATTAGACCAGAGATGGACCTCCGTCTGCCCTGACCAGTCTGACCGCTCCAATTTTAAACTCCATTAAGCAGTCCCTATTCTGTGGAGCACTTCTTCCACTAGTAAACAGGCCTGCTTACACCGATGCTGCATGTCCTTGAGACAGTTGTAATGCCAGCAAGAAAGGTATTCAGTGTCCAAATAATCTATTAATAGTTTATGAATAGTTAACAACTGGGTTATAAATACTTAATAACTTCTAAACCCCTTTGGCCCACTGGAATTGCATTATAAAACCAGCAGAGCAGAGGTGAAATCAAGGTCAGAACCTTCCATCCTGTGTAAAATATGTTCTAGGGTGGTGGTTCACAATGTGGGGCAGGATCATTTTAGACCCATATCAAACTGAGGCCTATATTTCAGGGATAACCCCATAAAGTCTCCAACACATCGATCACTGTCATAATAAAGCTTAAACAGTCCTGATTATAGGAATAAAAATGATTGCTTTCCGTTTAAGAAGCAAAGTCTCTAAGATTACATTCACACTGCAAGTAAAAGCGGCTCCAATCAACAGCTAAAATCACACTGAATGTGATTCTGATTAGGGATTGCAATTTTTTTATACATGCGGTATTGAAAACTGATACATATCCAAGTCTGAACAGCCAGATTGGACTTTTAAGTCAATCCAACTTGACATTCCTCATAAATGCGTGAAGAAAAGGGAAAATGGACAACAGCAGTGAAGGTTTTTCAGAGGCAGAATAACAAGGTAACAGATCTGAAGTTTGGTAATGAACACCTGGGAGATTCTGAGAGTGATTTCGAGAAGGTGCTGTGGTCAGATGAGACAAATATTGAGCTCTTTGGCATTAACTCAAGTCTGCTAAGGGCACAGGACTACTTCACCACATCAGTGGAAGAATGGATGGAGACGTGTACCGTAAAATCCTGAGTGACAACCTCCTTCCCTCCACCAGGACATTAGAAATGGGTCGAGGCTGGGTCTTCCAGCAGGATAATGACCCCAAACATACAGCCAAGGCAACAGAGGAATGGCTCAAAAAGAAGCACGTTAAGTGGTCTCCATATCCCATATAAAATCTATGAGGGAGCTGAAGCTCCGAGTTGCCAAGTGACAGCCTCAAGATCATCTCAAAAATGATTTAGAGATGATCTGCAACGAAGAGTGGACCAAAATTCCTCCTGACATGTGCACAAACCTCATCAACAGCTACAAAAAACATCTGACTCCTGTGCTGGCCAACAAGTGTTGTTTTCCAGAGGGAACAAATACTTATTTCTCTCTGCAAAATACAAATAAATTTATATCATTTATACAATAGTTTTGATATTCTGTCTCTCACTGTTAAAATGAACTTATCCTTAAAATTATAGACTGTTCATGTCTTTGCCAGTGGGCAAACTTACAAAAACAGCAAGGGATCAAATCATTATTTCCTTCATGCGATATATTCTCCCGCAAATATAGACATGCCAATTCCCTAATCCTTATTGTTCCCCCTATTACATGTGATGCTCCCAACACTGGGGGGAGATGACAAGCACATGCTCCGATACATGTGACACCTACCTACTGCTTCTTTCCCAACTGCCACCATTTGCATCTTCAGACAGCTTGGAGGAAAAAGGTGGATCCTTGGTTCTCATGCGACGGCTGACAGGCGCCTGTGCCGACCAGCATCACATTGAGTATGTAAAGTGGGCAGAGAGTGCCATCTACCCACCCAGTGAGGGTGCCAATGGCAAGCAGAATGATCAGGGATTCGAACTGAGATCATACTGTTTGCGCCTAAGACTGAAGTGTCACTCAGGTCCCTAGATATAGATATATATATATATATATATATATATATATATTTAAGAGGAAGATATTTTTGTTTTGCACTAAGCAAGTGTCCAACTGCTGGCATTCTTCTTCACGGCTAGTCAACAACTGATCTTAAAACTCACAATTAAAAGACATACAGAAACTCAGTTTTCCTAGTTTCTGTAAACTGGTTTAACATGGTCATTTACTGCCTCCTGCTTGGCCTTCAGGAGCCTGTTACTCATAAGGGAAGACAGAGGACCACTGTGTGTGCTGGACGAATACACTCCAGGTCACATTAAAGAATGAATGACAGATCATGTGAATGACAAAACTGAAGCAAATTGGATTCGCGCAGTAATTGGTTCTGTGTGTTGTGACTGGCAGTTAGTGCAGCGACTAGATATACGTAATGAGGGTGCAAGACACAGGGTGGAGGAGAAAAGCACAGGAGGAGGTGCACATTTTAGTGCTTTCCCTGCTCCTAACATGCTCATTCAATACTCCTTAACAAGCCTTTTCAGAGACATTCATTTTGTAAAAAAAGAAAAATGCATGGCATCACGGTGGTCACACCAGCAGACAGACTCATTGCGGGATCCTCCTGGTGACAGATCTTGTGATTTGTGTTGTAAAGAGTACAAAGATCTGATGTAGTGTGAACCTGCCATCAAGCGCTCATGACCCTATAGCCTGGTCACAAGTGGTTGCTTTCTTATGCTTTCTTATGTACTGACCACTGCATACCAGGAAAACCCCACAAGACCTGACACTATTGGAGATGTTTTGACCCAGTCTTCTTGCTATTACAATTTGATCCATGTCAAAGTAGCTCAAAATCTTGTGATTGGACATTTTTTTTTTTAAACTTCAATAAGTTTAATGACAGGTGTAGCCATGGTAGAGATGAAGATAATCAATGTTCTTCACTTCACATGGAAGTGATATTAATGTTACCTGCAAAACTTCAATAAGTAACACTATTTACCAGCTTTCCTTTGCATTTTAAAACTAAAATACAACATATATAGTTTTTGTTTTGTTTATTACTACAAACGTCTCCCAATCTAATAGGAGTTTCTTAATGTTGAGTGTCAGCCCAATTACTGAATTCTCTTAATGAATTCAGAGACATGCTTAAGGGTCAAATATGCTAATGAATTAAACAGTAAAATCCCTTTTAGTACTGGACGGATTAAATATTCTGATTAATTTATTTTTTATCCTACTTCTTTAAAATTACGAGTCTAATATAGCAATTAATATTAATTATGATCTAGTTTGTCCTCCATCTCCTTTATAATCTGGCTATCACTTCATTTTCTAAATATCGTTAGCATTATACACTCTATAATGTCTATGTATGTCTATGTTCTGTGGACTATTAGCCCCTCCTATATTTTGTTTTCAAACACTAGTCATGGCTGTTGGTAAACCATTGGAACTGAAAGATGGAGAGGAGTGGAATATAGATCAAAGGTGTTATATATTCTATTGCAGTGCTTTATCCTGGTCCTAGAGGACTCTGCCCCCATCACACCCTATCCAACAACAATAGAACAGCCTGGCCAATGGAAGTCCAGGACCAGGATTGAGAACCACTGCTCTACATCAACATTCAAACCAAGAGCTATGCTGGAACTTTTGCTTCATGTCTATATGTAGTCCAGACTCCATACTGTACAGCATGATTGTGGACACCAGGGCCATTCCTGGAGAGAGGCGCTGTGTTCGGAGCCATGTTTCACACTGTCTCACTCCCTGAGGATGGAAAAAGCCTCACCACACCCAGCTATCTCCCACACTGCTCCATTCATCCTGCCTGGTTTACAACCAGCGCTAACAACACACACAAGAGGCCCATGCTGAGCCCATTAGCCGGGAGGGACTGCGCGCTCTAGTTGGAGCGCTGCCTGAGGAGGCCAACAGGGAGGATTTGGAAGCAAAGCTAGAAAGCCATATAAACATTACCAACACAATCGGCAAGAGCTGATTCAACCTATTAACTCCCATTACAGAAGAGAATGAACATTCACAGCTCTAACTGGGTGGTGTGCAGAGGTGTATCATTTAATGAGGCATGTCTTTGTGCCATTCATTTCAGATTTGTGAGATTTAAAAACACAGACATTGTGATTCCTTTCACAAGTCAGGATATTTGAGTAATTGGCGAGGAGTAATGGGACAGAAAAAGAGCAGGCCTCTCGGTCTGGGGCTTCACATGGGTGGAAACATAGCTGTCATATACAGGGGTTACAGTCTTCTTACATCACTACTGTGATTCACCGTATTTTGTTTGTTATTGTCATATTGGCCTTTGCAGAAAGGAAGCATGTGCAATTTTGTTGTTTGTGCATGTGTGCAAAGTGAAACATCTGCAAATGTTTGAGAAATTTCTCCAACAAATGAATTTAATCACATCAAAGGTTCAACGATGTGCTTTAATATACGGTAGCTCCTCAAATTGCTCTATAAAGAACTGACAATGGGTTTTTGTAGCAACTGCGGCACAATTTTTGGTGCTATATCAAGTTCTCCTTGTATATCAAGAACCACTTTAAACAGGAAAAGAATCATTTGAAAATCCAAGCAGTTCTGTAAAATCTAAAATACAAAATAAATAAATAAATAAATATCTAGTAACGCTGCAAAATATCAATAGAAACATAAATATGAAAACAGTAAAACAAAAAGTTCAACCCTGGGCCAATTTTGCTGAATGTTTTTGTAGTCTGATGTATGTTAACTCGTATTTTAGTCACACATGCCAGACCCTAGGCTGGTGATGTCATCAGCCCTGCCCCCTCTCGTTGTGAGCATGTATATGTGGAATCCGCCCGGGAAGGATCCTTTGGCATTAAAACTAGGATTTGGTTCAGATGGAAACGAGTGAATTGTAAGTATTTTCCGAGCTGGATTAGTCGCTGATAGTTCATCTCTTAATGATGAATGAGGGCACATCTTGAAGGTTGTTATGATATGTGTATCACGCATTTGATTTTCAGTTATGAAGCCTAGAAAATGGCATGTAACTGCTCACAAAGTGTGGATCTCAGGTTGTAAAAGCTAATGTCTTTTCCTGAAATGAAATCAGATGTTACTAGTGATGGGATTTTAAAGGTCCATGTTTAGGACGCAAACTTTGTTCTTCGGACTAGCTCATATAGCTCATACTGTGTATATACATCCGTTCTGGTGTGAAATGGAGTGATTACAAGCAAAGTGATGTAAGAAATTGTCTTTATGGGCCTAAAACTTTTGCACAGCGCTGTATTGGAACACTAATAGCCAATACAGCTGAGAAACAGCCTGTGCCTCCATTGGTGTGGTTAAGAAGGTGACAAAAGGTGGAACGTCACAGAAGCTATTGATTCCTGGTACGCTAACGCCAGCGACTTTAATTAGAACTGCCATCAACAGCTGTTCTCTCGTTTAGACCTAATCACTGCATCAGTACCACGAGCCGGCTTTAAGGGCAGGAACAACAGTACAGTGACTGTGTGAGGAAATGACTGGTGTGCTGAGTGGACAGGGAGATGGAGATGATTACGGTGCACCTGAATGGTGACCATAGTGGGTCTGTGTGTACGCTGATGTGGGAACTGAGGTGTTACTGTAAGTGCGGACGTAAAGGTGCTGACACTGTGAGTGGTTTCACGGCGACCGCAGCCCAATCCAAAAAAGGAAGGCAGAACTGGCGATATCACATCCTTCTCACCGCTCACATCCCTTTCTCTCCATCTCTCCAAGATTGCACTCTTCCCTTTCCCTTCTCCAGTCTCCAGCTCTCCCTGTGGCTTTCTCCCCAAATGGTCACCATAAAGATTAGCAGCGCATGACCCACCAAACATGTGTATGACTCAACGACTGGGAGCTGAAGCGCAGGCTCTTCGTGTCTCTGTCTCTCTCATATTCATATTCTCTCTCTTACCATACCCCCTGCCTCTCTCTCTATGGCACCCATCCATCACTCTCATTTCTCAGCCATGTTTGCTGGGAGCCAGATGAATTTATGATGCATTACCTTGTTAAAGCGGCACAACTGGCAGGGGAGAGCTTACGTGTTTGCAATATGTGTGTGTGTGTGCGTGCGCGTGTGTGTGTGTGTGCGTGTGTTCAGGCATGCACATGAGTGTGCAAATACATTTGTACATGCAATTTACTATACAACACAAATGACAGCGTGAATGGGCTGTTGTGCAGCGTGTTATTATTGCTTTTGAAAAGACATTGTGAAGAAATCGAGTCAAAAGTCGTAGTGCATCAGCATCAAACACGTCAGTGTGGTGGAACAGAAGGCTGTTATCTGTATCTCAACACATATCTGTGTCCACGTTCAGCTATGAAGTGTACATGACAGAGACCTGAACACTGTGTTTCATGTATTCTGGAATTATGCCTGAATGTATGTTTAAAGTTATTTATTCGGTTATTTGTTGGAGGCCCACAGCGGAGAACTCTGATCCCTCAGCCCAGCTCTGCTGGGAAGCGACAGAGGGATGATAAACTGAAACAAAATGCAAATGTATTAGAATTCCTTTCTATGTTCACGGCAGTTTGTATAGAACAATGGTTTGAAATATAGGCAAAAGTTTTGGGACGTCTCCTCATTCATTTCTTTGTTTCTTCTGAGAGGGTATGAGGATACTGGATGATCACCGCCTCACCCTATCTCCAACTTCTACCATTCCAGAAATCAAAACTGCACCGGGGGGCTTTCTACCCCATGTCTGGCATTAGGCTCGGTGCCAACAGCATCATGCTCATCTGCTCCAGATAGTCTTTTAATACTGGCAATTCTTTAGCAGGTACTAGACAAGATGTGTGTGTATTTGCACAAATATGTCAGGAATGGGTGGAGCTTAAAATAACAGAATGCATTCCTTAGAAGGGATGTCCAACAACATATAATGCATGTGATTCATAATTGTAATGAATTAATTAGAATTCTTTTGTTCTGTAGTGCTTCGTACAGGCATTTTGTCTAGTACAGTTTTAAATACGGTTCTATTTAATTAGAAGTTGTAAACTGGATGTCTTATTGATCAGAGGTTGTGACAATGCCATGGAAGTGACACACCATAAGCCTCAACACTCTGCTGTCTCCTCACTTAAAATTCACTCAGAAGAAAATCCCGCAAAACCAAAACAGAGCTGAAAAACAGGCCAATTCCAAACCCCCAAAACTTATACAGCAGGTTTTGATTTAATTCTGCCCCCAACATTAACATACGTCTAGCCCACTAGAGAAAGCCTTTCAACACAATGACAACTTCAGGAGCAAAGCTAAAAAAAAACCTAAAAATAAAGAGAGTGGACAGAAATCCTATCTGAGAGTCGGGAATAATAACAAAAATAAAGTCCTTGTTACTAGGGCTTGGGCAATATGAACAAACAATCATATATTTGAGCTGAATGGCAATATATGATATGAAAAATACAGTGTAAAAAATTAGGACACCCAATGAAATCCTTCTTCAGCATTTTTTTTACTTTAATTTAAACATATTGAAATTTAATCTTCATTTCTTCTTTATCACTAAGTTTTATGGCCCTCCATATTGAGGAGCAGAGTAGAGGAGGAGCTGAGAGCAAGGGGGGGAGCAGAGTGAGGGAACAGGGAAAAAAGCTTTTTATATCTTGCTCTGTTTATATTCCAAAATCTATACACATAATTGATATATTTCCCAGCCCTACTTGTTCCAGTGCTAGGCTAGCTTACAATAGGCTATGCTATGCAACTGTGAGTCACTGCCTTCCTGTAATACAGCAAAAAAAAAAAACGACTCTACCTTACTTGAGCCAGCCAGGTGCTCCTATTTATATCTGAACTCTTATCAGTTCATTGCCAATAATGCACTTGGTTGCACCCTGTGCTGAACATGTATGCATGTGACTGTATGCATGTGACTGTGTTCTAACACTCATAAATGTCTATGCATATGTAGTGGAGAGAGAGAGAGACAGAAAGAGTAAGAGAGAGAGAGGGAGAGAGAGAGAGAGAGAGAGAGAGAGAGAGAGAGAGAGAGAGAGAGTAATCCATCACAGAGTAGCAGTGCGGCCCATCGAAGCGGCGCTGTCTATCCAGAACAGAAGGTGGAATCTAGAAACAGACACCGCTGGCATGAGCTGGAATCAATCACAAAATGAAAAAGCGCCACAAAAGGCAAACACTCTAAAACAACCAAGACACACCCAGCAAGAAGAGAGAACCAGCACGACCTTCATTCTCAAGACATTTTCTGTTGAGAACTACAGTCATATTCAAAGCTTACCTAAATACTTGATATAAATGCTAATTTCATAAAGAAACCACAACAAAAATGAGGTCTGGAGCTATTTTTGTGCTTAATTACATCGGTATATGCTTCTGCTAATACGCGTTCGGCTGCAGGTGACCCGATATTGAACCATCTCGCGGATAACACTGAGGATTAAACCTTCCCAGCAAAACAGGTGGTTGGAAGGTGGGAGTTGAGAAGTGGGGTGGTGTGTGTGGGGTTGGTGGGTGAGAAGAAGGAAATGTTGTGACAGTTCTGGGTGAGGACTGCAGCGGGAGAGACTTAGCGAGCGGGCAGGGCATTTTAAAAGCGAAACACCCAAGAGAGCCTTTTATTTGACATATTGCGGAGAGACTGCAACGAAAGCAAGCTTGTTCCCAGGATCAAAATGAAGAAGAAAATGATTTTCGAAGAGCAAAGCAAAGCACTCTAAAAAGTTAGATCTTGGAATTATGCTGCTGCCTATTCCATCTCGTCCAAACTGGTGTGCCGAACACCATATGAACAAATGCGAACGTTAAACACAGGTATCTATCGTCCACAAATCAACCTTCATCCGTATGTGTGCAGCGTGGACACGACATGCTATGCTCACTTATGGCTCATTAAAATCATGTCGCTATTAATAAAGCATTGACCATTTTACTGCTCTGTTCTAAGATACTCGGTGCAATCGGCAAAGAAATGACCAGAGCCTCAAATCAAGAGAGCGATGAAAACACAGAATGGTTTTTGTGACAATCTGCAGAAACCAGTGGGAGCACTCATAGAGCTGGTGCCATGTGGAGTGCCAAGCTCCCCTCTGATGTCAAGCAGGCTTATTCCGAGTGCTCTCAGGTAGCAGCAAAATCACTATGACTGGCATCATGACTCACAGGCCCTGCCAAAATGTGTTCATATTTTGTTTGTGAGTAATTGGCATCTTAATGGGCTGCGGTTCACATTACAGGGATTAAGTCAACTAAATCTGAATCTGATAAAGCTCAGGCTTTTTTTTTTTTTTTCAGAGCGATGTGAATATTATTAGATTTGAACCATTTCATACAGTATGAGCCTAAATTGGATACTTATCTGAAATGCAGCCATGTGACGGTAATGAGAAGAGTCAGATTGGAGAGCATGTTTGAAGTTAATTAGTGGTCATTATTCAGGGCTGGCAGCATGTCACCGATGGTTAATAACGGAAGCTAATGTCAATCTGTTTACATTAATAAGACACTTACAAACACCAAGCAAAACATCTAAAGTGAAATAACATGGAGTGAAATTTGAGACACTGTCCACATGTATCCAGATATATTTTCCAAAGCAGGTGTTTCATCAGCATTTCGGAAAATGATCCTTACAGGCCCTAGAACGGAAAACTGGAAAATTTTCCTTGGAAGAGTTGAACAATGACTTCAATATATGTAAATGACACACAAACCTTCAGCAGTTGGGCTAAATGAGGCTGATTTAATGCCTCAATGAGGCTGGAAAGCTGTCTTGACTTGTTATATTTATACCCACATAAGTTGCACACTTCAGGAGATTGTCATGTTGTGGACTCTAGAAAGCAGCATGTCACCACCAGACACCAACAGTTATAGGGATTATTTCTTTCTATAATCCATTTCCTCCTAAACAAATTGTCCGTTCTCAGCTGAAATGGAGCCAAATGAATATCAGAAGGGAAAGTTCTGGCTTGAGGCTGACTGTGTCTCAAAATGAGTGGTTAGTGGTTAAAAGCTGCTTACAGAAACTGGAACCAGACTAAAAGGCAACCCAGGTACAGTCTCTTCAGCTGTTCAGGAGAAAACAACAGGATAGCAACTCCATCTGACAAGGCTCTGGAACATTTACAGTGTTTTTGTTTTGTCTTCAAACCGCGCTATAATATGCAACTTCTGTGAGCTGAGGTGAATCGGCTTTGTCCTAACGTAAGTCACACACACACCACAGCTTAGTGTACTCAATAAACGCCGTCTTTCGGCATATGACATAAAAACGAACCGCGTTCGGCAGTGTTCGGTTATGTAAAAGTAAACTGTAAACGTTTTTGATGAAATCTGAAGAGATTTTGTTTGGTCAGTTCTATAAATAATCTGGCAATGGCTGCTAAAAAGATCACATTCATGGGCAGAGCATTGATCGGTCAATACCCTCCCCAGAAAGCCCCACACTTTCTTTAAAGGTTATGTTATGACTGTTCTGAGGCCGTACAGTTAGTGAACCTGTCATCGCTGGCGTGAATCACAACCTTCGTAGTATGGCTGCAAACACACACACACACACACATAGACTACACTCGCATACAGAGACCCCTGTGTGCACCCTTGCCATCCTGGGCTTGTGATGAGGGCTAATGGGAGTCAGCTGTGTGGTGTAATTGGCCAGGAATGCAGACCGGGGTGCTGGGCGACAGGGCTTTTCCACGCCACATCAGCTGGCTGGAGAGAGCAGAGGAGGCAGCAGTGTGAGCCAGGCCCGGGCAGAGGGACCACGCTCTCTCTACGGACCTTCCCTATCCTCCCCGTGACTGAAAGAAACAACACAGCGACACTGTTTGGCTGGACATCCAGTTCCAAGCCTGCCTCACAAATAACGTAAGGCCTTGGCAGCCTCTGCTCCATCACAGTGACCAAACAGCCTCTGGCGCAGTCAGAGTGAGGTCAGAAGTCTCCGAGGAACCATTCAGCTACACTGATTTACCGGAAAGCCAGCAATGATAAGAACAGTTGTCATATTCAGGAGAGCTGCATTTTCTAGAAGTAAAACAAGAAAGGTTCTTTAGAACAGCAGTCCTGCGACTACGCTCCTCATGTGCTTCAGACTGAAAGTCAGTCAGTCAGCCGTCTCCAGGATCTGTTTAATGTAATCCAACTCCTGCTTTAAATCACAGAAGAACCTAAACACCCAGCCCAAGGTAAAAAGAGCATCTTCGGAAATATGAACCTATTGTAAGTGTTTGATGTGCTGTTTTCGAGATGTCAGCTACAGTAACAGCCAGTTTCTCACTTGCCACATCTGTGATGCCATAACCATGAAAACTTTTACACACGACCAACTTATTCAGACGGTAAGAGATGAATCTGTCCATTGATAAGTATTTCTCCTGCAGAGAGTCTGCAGTAGAAGATGTGGGAGAAAAAAAAAACATAGAAGATGATGTGGGGGGAACTGATTAAATGTGCTGTGCCTTGTTGATAAGTAAATGCATCCTTGCATAGCCAAGGTTCAGACAAAGGTTCCAAAAGGAATGGCTGAAGTAGATTTTTCCTCATGTTGCTGCGGATGTCAATCTAATCGTAACGGTTTGTTCCGTACTTTTCAGCCCAGGCTTTTTTTTTCTTTTTAAACAAAGCACAATACAGGACATTTTGCATGCAGAACAGAGCCTCAGCTCTACATGGCATGGATTCCACAACATGCTGGAACTATACCTTTTAGAAGAATTTCCATTATAAAACATTCCAAAGGTATTCTACTGGATTCCAATCATCACGAATCCGGACAATCCAGGCACTCCAGTCCAGTTGTCTTCACTTTAAGACCATACTTTAAGATACACAGTGACTGTATTAACTATTGACCACTTAAATATTTGGCATCTTCATTTACTGTGTATTTATAGCCTGAACGGGCAGAAAAATCATTCATTCATTCATTTTCCAAACCGCTTATTCCTGAATAGGGTCATGGGTGAGCCAGTGCCCAGCCGGCAACACTGAGCGCAAGGGCGGGAAACAACCCTAGACAGGGCGCTAATCCATCGTAGGGCTCACACACACATTAAGGGCCACTTTAGAGTCACCAATTCACCTATCTGTGGGGGAAACCGGAGTACCCGGAGGGTACGCAAACACGCAAACTCCACACAGAAACTTCCTAGGTCACCCCACCTGGGGATCAAACCCAGGTCCTTCTTGCTGTGAGGCAACAGCACTATCCACTGCACCACCTTGCCGCCCACAAAGAAATCAGGAAAAGCCAATTCCTGATCACATATTGATGTCCATCCAACACAGACTGCAACACTGACTGACTGGTCATAATAAGCCAAGTGTGTCAAGAAAACATTCTCCCAACTGTTAAATCACCATCGCCTGTCTAGACTGTTGACACAAGGCAGGTTGGGTTCATGCAATTGGCACCAAACTTTAGCAGCAATGGGATTCCTCTGTTGATGCTGCCACTGCAGCCTCCACTTTCTGATCTTGGCTGTTCTTCAGTTCCTCTGTTGTTGAAGCCCATCCGCCTCACGATTCAGCAGGCATTCTGATGATTTTCTGATCACGCAATTCTTCAGTGTGGCTGAGTTACCGTATTTTCCAGACCACTAATTTATCTATGCTGGAAAACCATGCGGCTTATATATAACGTGGTGCAGTTTTTCTTCTTATATATGTTATTTTCCACGTTTTTTTTTGTTTTTTTTTGGTTTTTTTTAAACTTTGCAGGTGCGGCTTGTAGTCCGGAAAATACGGTACTTTTGATCAGTTTGAATCAGTTTGGCCATTCACTGACCTCTCCCATTAACTGGATGTTTTTCTGTATTACAGTATTCTGAGTAAACTCTACACAAAGCTGCGGTGAAAATCCCAGGAGCTCAGCATTTAAAGAAATTCTCAAACCACAGCTTTTGGCACCAACACCCTGCCCTGGTTAAAATGACCGAGATCAACTTTTACCCCCTTTCTGATCATTGATGTTAGCAGTACCTGAAGCTGGTGTCCTGTATCTGCATGATTTCAGAGATAACGATGAGATAATCAGATAAATGAGTCGGTGTGATGTGCTCAGTGAGGGTATATTTGCATTGAAGGTGGAGTCAGTTTAAATCTAATGAGATTGGATGGAAGGTTAGAAATTGGGCATTTAAAAATGCACCCCAGACGCTACTGTTAAATAAAACGACATAGTACAATTAAAATAATAAATAATAAAAGCCACATATGTAGATCAGGAACGTGGCACACAAAAAAAGGCACAGGAAGCCCTAGAAGTGTTTGTAGAACTAAATGGTGTGAGCTTATTCTCTTTGTCTTTTATCTTGGCTGAGGAAAGAGTGAGTAAATGGTGGCAGGTTCTCTGCTTGCCAGCACCATGAGGGATTCCAGGAGGAGACACAGGCCACAAGTGAGGAGGGTGGGAGGGGGTCTATGAAACACCTGGCCAGGGGCCGAGACTTGGGCAGGCCAGGGCCGTTAAATGATTCATGCTGTCTAGGTAAGAGAGGAGAAGCTGTCTCTGTCTCCATGTCTCTGTCTCTGCCAGCGTCTGCAGGTAGCCTTGTTATGCTAATGTCTGGGGAGGCTCTTTGAAGCCACACTCATCTCAGAGATGGCTGATGAGAGGCCCTTTTTATGCCTGTCCAGAGGGACTCATTAGCGGAGAAAGAGTGGGGTGGGTGTGTGTGTGTGTGTGTGGGGGGGGGGGGGGGGGGGCATCACACCAGGCGAGATGGAATGATGGAATTGCAAGAGAAGAGGGAGAGAGAGAAAAAAGAGAGAGCAAAGAGGAGATGAGAGAAGGACGGGGGGGCTTAGGAAGGCCAAGCTTCCTCCCTCAGCATATGTGGACAGATTATTATCATGCAGCATATTGGCAGTGATACAGAGCGAGTCAAAGATGTATCTCTCTCTCTGCGGACTTTTCAGTGCACTGCGATGCTCCTCTGACGCCAGGCCAGAGCCAAAGCGAAATGCGACTCTAGGCGAGCGCTCCCAAAAACAGCACCGTTAGAGAATACTCACAAGAGCGAGCGAGGTACAGGCTGCCAGCCATTCACAGACTTGCGTGTGCTTACATTCGACAAGGTCATTTGAGGTAACTCAAAATGTAGGCTGTTACAAAGATGTGTTTCTCTCTCTCTCTCTCTCTCTCTCTCTCTCTCTCTCTCTCTCTCTCTCCTGCATTGTTGGTAGTTAGTGCTGCAGGCCCTGTTCAGACCTAGCTGGTGCCTGAAGACTGCGGAAGGAGTATAAGTGAAAAGACAATGGAGGATAAAGAGAGAGAAAGGAGATGGAGAGACAGAGAGAGGGAGAATGAGCAGACGAAAACAGAGCAAGAGAGCGAGCAAGGCAGGATATCTGGGTGAAATCGCCTCAGCCTGAGCTGCTTTAATAACAAGCCTAGGGCCAAAGGAACACAGCCTCAGTTCCACACCATCGCCACACTTAATAACACTGGCCTCCATCACGGACACTCTGAGAAACCTCGCAATTCTCCTTTCCTTCTCTCTCTCTCTCTCGATCGCTCACTCGCCCGCCCGCTCTCACTGCAACCCTGCCTCTGCGACTGGATTTTTCATTAAATAAATGCAATAACCAACGAGCCTAGTGGATTATCACTGAAAAAGCACTTTTTGAGATATGAGAGCAAAAATGAAAAATGAAAGTTTTTTTGGAGGTTGCAGAAGAGAGAGGGAGAACGGGAGGGAGAGAATGTATTTCAGGCAAATGGCATCTGCTGTCTGGTCAGACAATTCTTGAAAGTTAAAGGAGAGAAACTTAATAAAAGCTCTGGAGAGGCGCAGTCAGCTAAGAAGGGTTCATGAGAAAGAATTTCCCACAGAGCAAGAGGACACTTACATAAACATCACATCCTGGACTCGAGTGCTAAGGCTCAGAAGTCGGACGACAGGGGCAAGAAGCTGGGGGTTGTGGAGAGAGCAATGCATCCTGGGACAAGCCATTGGTAACCAGAGAGGATGACTCAAAGCCCCTTGGGCTACATACAAAGAGTGTTTACGCAAGCTACACAGCTGGATGAAGAATCTCAAGCATGTGAGGTCAGCTTTCCTTAGCTTACACTTGGGCTGAATAAAACTCCTAACACATCATTTACAACTCTAATACTGTAAGGCAATCAAAGCCCACACTGTACATAATATGGAGAGATAGGGAAGCTTGTGCTGTTTACTTGTAAGCAGTCGTGTGGGCAAGCTTTGAGTATCCTCTCAAATGTGTATCTTACGTATGGACATACAGTGCATAGGTTTAAGCAATGACCTGATGTGTAAAACGGCTGAATGAATGTACATGGACGTTCCGATCTGCACACTTATGTGAACCTGATGCCAACGTTATATATGGATACACATATCATCAAAAATAGCTGCACCCTGAAGGAATCAACCGACTCAGAATGGCAGCAGGTCATCTTCAATGATGCGTCCTGCTTGTATCTTGGGGCAGATGACCAACAAATCTGCATGCTGAGGCACTGGGGTCAGTGCCAAGATGAACAGTTATTGCCATCCATCACATATCCAGAATGCCTGGTGCCATTATGTGGGGTGTGATTTCATACGGTGCACGCTCCTTCGACGCTCCTCCGCCATCACTGCCTTTACTGCCATCTCAAGAGCTTGCCTTGAAGACACAGATACTATGATGTAGCCAGCTGCATCGCCAGACATATCCCTGATTGAAAATGGGACAGTCTTGGGCACGCGATTAACCCTCCAACTGCAAAATCCGCAGGAACTGAGCGGGAATATTCAAGCAGCATGGGATGGATTATCACTGTACCCCGTTAGAGACCTCTACAACTCCATTCAGGGGTGTCTGACATGTTGTATTATACCCAATGCTACACCGAGAGACACCACGTCTGCATGTGTCGCTCAATAAATATTGCCCATATCGTTTATGTTTCTGATATCACTCTTTCTGCAACTATTTGGCCATCTTTTTTTTTTTTTTTAACAATGCATGTAGTTTTCAGATGCCAACATCTGGAGTGTTCAGCATCCATAGAAAGGACACCTTTATTGCTCCTCATGAAGCTGCAAAAGAGAAGGTGAAATGAACAATATACACTACATACTGTCACAACAGCATGCATTCCTTATACTAACCCTAGCAGCAGAATGGGCCACGATGCTCAGAGGCTTTTAATCACATGCTCATCAACTTCTGCATCAGCTCCATCAGCTGGAGTGGATGTAAAGCACACTACCACTGAAGATTCCTATTCCCTGGAGTTCTACCCTCGGTCAGATTTCAGGGGGACGCTACCTGCCTGTATGTACACTGGCCACGGCAATGTTTGGTGGAGGAGGAATAATGATCCGCAGCAGTTGTCCATGATTCAAGATGGAACGTGCTTGGTAGGGTGCTTTCCTGATTCAGCGGGACAATGACCCCCGTGCAAAAAGCAAGGTCGATAAAGAAATGGTTTTTCAAGGTTAGTATGAAAGATAATGATGGGCCTGCACAGTGTCCTGACCTCAACCCCATATAACACCTTTAGGATGAATTGAAATGCATAATGCAAGCTAGGCTTTAATGCTCAACATCAGAGCTCAATCTCACAAATGCTCTCAAAGCTGAGTGCAAATGAATCTCGGCAACCACGTTCCAAACCGGGGGGTGTATACACGTGGTGGTGATTATAGTAGAAAAGGAAAATGGGTGCTTTCGGAACAAGGTGTTCAAAAGCACATGCACAGGTTAGTCTGAGGTGATAATCTATATAATCCTGGCCATGTGGTGAAGATTTGATGCAACTTGCATTGTAACTCAGAACTTTCTTGGGCCGTATGTGTGAATGCAAATGTTCCGATCAACTGTACATTACCCAGACAAAGGGTAGGCCGTGCCCGAGGGAGCCCATGTGTGAATAAAGCTGGAAATGTGGCTCATTCCATAGATTTTAGAAGGAGGCTGATCTCTTGAAATATGAATAGGAGAGAAGAGCCCAAAAGTCCAACACCTCTTACCTTTAGACTTAGGTTTTTGATCTCTCCCTATCCAAAGCCCGATCTTGTGTGGCAGGAAATAACTGCCTGGCAACATTTCCTCTAGTGTGAACACGTCTGACGTGGGAAATGTCTGGCAGCATGCTTCATGTGTGAACTCTGGTACCCATGTGTATTATTTCAGGGCTTTTAGAACTGTGTAGACTGATACTGTCCGATGCTGTTACACCTCTCTGGATTAATAATTAGAAAATAAGGTGTAATTCCTCTAACAGGCAACTTGGAAAACCAGCATGTGTCCCAGCTCAGAGTGGCTGGCACTGAATAGTCCATTCAGGTGAAATCCCAAAGGAAAGACATTACTCCCCCCCCATGTCCACTGTGACAAACAGCCAGTTCACAAACACAGGGCCATCACCTAATCATGCACCATGCTCACGACCTTATTTTTCACGAAGCCCACTTGAAATGCCAAGGTGCAGCTTGCTGTGTATTGAGGTGCTTGTGTGTACGTGTATGTCCATCAGGTTAAAGGGCGAAAGGGTGCTACAAGCCACTACTTCAGTCTGATCGATGGCTTTATCCGGTTTGCCATACTTGGCGCAGGGATAACTTGTTGCCATGGTTATTTCTGTGTGGAAAGCAAAGGGATTAACCTCTTGGGAAAGAGATGGCTCTTACTTGCTCAGCAGAGAGGCAATCAAAGAAAAAAAAAAGAACAGAGAGATGGGGGGAGGTTGGGTGGGGGGTCTTGATGTCCTGTCCATCCTTGCACAATTCCCCTCTCATTTGATCCCTTTGAGTGCTTGCTTGGTTTGGAACGATGTGGCACTAGGTTGCGTAAGACTGACTGAGTTTTTAAGAGTAAGATCAGTGTATATCACTCATAAATGTATCTGCATGATTGTCACACCTATGATTAGGACGGGCACACTCTTCAAAACACACAGACCATTCAGTGATTGGTTAATAGGGCTGTTACAGTACGGTATGGCTCACTACACATACTCATACAGGGATTATATGGTATGCTGTAAATCAATGCAGCAGACAAAGCCTGTAGAAGCTAATACACAAGTTCTACCTGGAAACCTTAAGTAAAATTGAGATCTGCACGGGACTGTGGGAAGTGTAGTGGATTTATGTGTGCAGGGCCTTATGAAATCAGTTATATAAATTCTGATTTATATCTTGTAATATTCTATGTTTTCCAGATTTCCTTTTATTACACATTCTTTAAAAAGAAAATCTCTTTAAGGAATTATGTTTCAGGGCTGCACAATATTGGAAGAAAGCTAAATGTATATATTTATATAGATAATCTTATATGTATATATTTATACACACACACACACACACACACAGACACACACACACACACACACACACATAAATATATATGTGCATTATGGGACATTCCTGTGACATGACTATTGCATACACACACATTGCGATGATGATGCCGAAACAATATATTGTGCAGCCCTGTTATGCATTGATAAAAATGCAGAATTTTGGAAAATGCATAATAGAGCACAGCTCACATATGTTTGTTTTTTTTGTCCTTTCTTCACTGATTTTCTCTCACTGTTCTGACTCCAGTAAAACCGACTCAAAGTAAAGAAGTGTTTTAGCACATTCTGGACATTTTCTATTCTATTTAAGCTCATCTGGGGTATGTGTGCCAAAACATTTACATTTTACTGTTTAAAACACTGCAGGCTGTACAGACTACCAGAGGGGAGACGATAGCACAGGAAGAGGAATAGTCTGTAACTTGCATGAGAGTCCCGTTGAACCAAACCCTTAAAAAACAGTGACTTCTGTTACTGATACACCTCTAATACTTTTCATTTACTGCCCTCTGTGACATACAGGTCAATACTGTGATCATGATTAGCAAGCAATAGTGCAGTCCTAAAGAGTGTGTGTGTGTGTGTGTGTGTGTGTGTGTGTGTGTGTGTGTGTGTGTCTGTGTGTGTTATTAATGGATAGACTGGTGTACTGCAAGAGCTTGACCTACTTTGTACATCACAAGTGTCATCATAGAGATTTTTGAGTTTTATGTAAATCACAGTCATTTCATGAGTGCCTGCAAAAGAGCAACAGTCCTGCCAAGCCCTGGTTTTCAGCCCTGATAAAATAGGTCTAAATTTCTCCCTATCATTTTTCTGCTTTTCGGAGCGGGCCTATCAAAAGGAGCCAGGGGAGACGCAAACCACTCAATCTGAGTAAGCACGAAGACTAAATTAGAGTGAATCGTCTTGTTTCCTTTTCTCTTACTCTGCCTTGATGGACATTATGTATATGCCGGAGTGGAAACTCAAATCCGTAATGTTCAATTTACCATAGTCTCTTTTATACCCTTTCAATAGTGAGGCCTGTGTTTGTTAGATACAAAGCTTCAGTTAGTTTGTGTGTGTAGATAGAGAGATACACATATTGGCTGGCAGGAGTCTCTCTCTCTCTCTCTCTCTCTCTCTCTCTCTCTCTCTCTCTCTCTCTCTCTCTCTCTCTCGCGCGCGCGCGCTCAGCAGGACTGGTATCAGCTTGGCAGCACAAGGTTATTTAGAAGTTGTTTGGAAAGGGTGAAAGTTGGGCGAGTCAGCGAAAAGCTCACAGCACCGCGGCTAAATGGGCTCAGATCACCACAGAGCCCAATAAATTCAGCCTCATTACCATCCCACCCAGCCCCCCGACCAAGGACAACACATGCAAATCCAATCCCCCTCACCACACTCACACAGGCCAATAAAAAAGCACCCACGCTAAACAACATCGTACGTGCAAACACACTTTTATGAGTCAGCAAGTGTGCAATCTGGTGTGTAGGGCTAGGCTACACGATTCTAATCAAGATCTAGAACAATACCTCAAACCTCTGCACACACCTGGTCCTGCTGTACAAACTCAAAGCGTGTTCTGATGTTACTGTAACCGTCAAGACACTCAGTTCTCAGGGGAGCCATGGTGAACAAAATCACAACAAATGGTGACATTTGCCTGGAATAAGCACGGTGGCAGTACAACACAACTTGGTGTTGTAGCACTCCTTGCAGCGGCACTCATGATGCAGCTCGTGCTTGTGCTGCGTCATGAAATGTGCTGTGAAATTCAAATTCGATTTTGGAGCATTGCTGTGAGGAATTGACCGCATTCAGACAAAGAGTGTTAGTGAGGTCAGGATGTTGGATGTTCAACACTCTACCTTGTCCCCAACTCATCCTCAAATGGAGCACCATCAGAGAACACAGTTCCACCATTCCTCAGCTCACTGCTCCGGCCTCTATACTCCTTTAGAATATGCATGGCTTTAGGTACGGTGCTGCAGTCATAATCTAATGGCAGTACTTCTCTACAGGGACCACATTAAGTAGCTGAAGGCGTTCATTAGGAAGCACATTCATGTCCACAAACATCTGGACTTACAGCGTACTAATCTGATACTGCATGTCGCACTGATGAAGCTCCACATTGGAGCTGCCACTGCTCTCTGAATTTCTAACAACCGACTGACACCTTTTGTTTTCAAGCAAAACTTACGAACATATATATTCATTTAATATTAACAATGTTACAATCAGAGGATTTCTGCAACACTGTACAACACATACAAATGTGACAATATTACTGGCTAAAAACGGGACTAACTGAACTGACGGCTGAGGAGGCCCCGAGGGTCACTCCTCTGTTGAACCTACATTACTGTTCATTCTGTTTACAGTCTAACAAATATCGAAGAGTCGAACCCAGTAATAAAATGTAATCACTAAAGAGATTTTCTAATAAAACTACATGGAACAAACTGACGTGACATTTTTAATCAAAAATAAAAGTCCTTCCTACACACATATGCATGATACATGAATGATAAATGTGCCCGTTCTCACCTCATCCTTCAAAAATTAATTACTGCTCACACACACACACGCGCGCACACACGCAAAGTGCTCTGATCTGACGTGATGGTAGAGGTCAGCGCTCCTTCAGCTGGTGTTGTGTGGGTGGGTGGTGAGGTTGTCAGGTCAGAGTAGAAGCGTGAGGGCTCATCTGCTCCAGCCTTATTCCAGCCATATTCGTTCTAATCAGTGATAGACAGCCGAGGCCCGGCCATTAACACACATTTATTCTAATGGATGCAGAAGAGCGGTTAGCTGGCATGCTAATGGGCAGAGTGTGTGACAGCGCGGTGCGCCAATGGGCCAGCAGGGACGAGTGTGTGTGTCAACCCTGTCTCACTATCAAGGCCGCCATCACAAGTCATAAATGTTAATGCATTCTCCCCTAGATTGACACACACCAGTGCCCTTGTGCAAGCATGGACACATGCGCACGCACACACACACATGCACACAGACACAGACGAACACACGCACACACACACAAACACACACACACACACACTCACACACACACACACACACAGAGCAATTGAGATCTGTTTCATGGCAGGAAGATGGGGTCAGAAAGACAGGAGGGTGAAAGGAAGGTATGGAGGGGCGAGAGAGGTAGAGAAGGAGAAGGAGAGAGAGAGAGAGATGAGAGAGAGAGATGAGAACGAAAGGTTACAGCTGTTGATTTGTGCTGTGATGTGCTGAAGGTCTCTCTCTCTCTTTCTCTCTCTCAAACTTTGATCAATGGCTTTTGCTTCCGCCTGTAAATCTCCTCCACACCATGCAATCAGGGGAGCAGGCTAGGTGCAATCACGCTATCCTGCAAAATACCATCCACTCACCCACTGCATGTGCTAGCAATCACCTGCACCAGAAAGCACTCAAACCCCATCATATACATCCACTTTCAGCTGACCGGTCTTTCCCAGGGCATCTTTTTAAAGGCTAAACACAAGCAGTGCTGGTGTTCTATCAGAGGAAAGAAAGCCTGTTATTACTGGAAACGTTACGAAGCTTCGTCTATTGAAGTTCTTCCTTTCATCTTCATTACACCCCGTACTGCTGCATTCTGTCTTGATTGGCCAAAAGGGTACGTTATTTGAGGGCCTGAGAAATTAAGACTTCTTTCATCGCTTACTCTTTTACCCACATACCCCCCCCCCCCCCACACACACACACACACTCACCCTCATAAGCTGCATACACCCATAATGCTTCAACTAACTCCTGACATAGTGCTCTGATATTTCTCAGCAATTGTGACCCTGATAGAGTCTTTTTTCCAATGTACACACACACATGCATGCACACACACACACACACACACACACACACACACACACACACACACACACACACACACACACACACTGCTCTGAGGCTTATCTGTCATGACCTCGGATTTAGAGGCAATAGAAAATGATAAAGGATATGAAGGACATGCTGAGAGGCAGTGAAGGATCACACTACTGCTATTGAACCGTGTACTTCTAACACACACACACACATACACACACATACATATACACACACATCAATCAAAAAGACAGTTCAGGATGAAAAAAAAAGATAAACAGATAAATGAAGCCTTTTGCACAGCCTGAAAAGAAGAAGAGTAATATTATCTAATCTAGATAATCTTATCAAATCGGGATCGTCTCCCATTCCGGGATATTTCCTGTAACTCTTGACTTCAGTGACATAAGGTATGGGAGGTGTGTAAGGCGAGAGACATGTCTATTACCAGTTCAAGTGAATCAATAAAGATCAGTGTCAAAACACAGAAAATCCCATTTAAACCTAGTTGTGGTAAGCGTTTAAGTATTAGGAGTTTGGCTATATAAAAGAGGCCCAATGCAATAAATTGCAGGTGTAAACGCAGCCAAGACACATTTGATTTAAATCTAATCACTTAAACCACTTAGGAAGGTGGTTTTAGATGCATTTACAAAGCTGTTACAGTGACAGTGCCTGACTACACTGTTCTGATTGCTGGGGGCAGCTGTAGTCTAAAGGTTACAGAAGTGAGCTTGAGACCAGACTATGGCCAAATCGATCCTCTGGACCAAAGGCACCTCTTTCTCCTAGTGCAAAATTCCCAGCTGAGGTGCCCTTGAGTAAAGTAGCTAAACCCCAAATGGTCCCTGGGCACAGAGGTGGCTGTATTCTCCCTGGCCTTATTCACCAGCAAGAGAGCCTGTTCCTGACCACAGATGGTTTAAATGTGAATGTTGAGTCTGTCGTATTGCTGTGCAGCGGCTATAAACGGTGATTGGAATTCTTATGAGGACCAGAGTGCCTCTTGGATTGCTGCTCCCCAGATTCATCATAAGGTTTAATACAGCCTACTACGTAGGCCGCTTTCATCAAGCTTTCATTATCACATTTCAATACGTTGTGTCGAAGCGCTTCCCTTTTGGCACATTTTGTTATGTTACAGCTTTATTCTAAAATGAATTCAATGATTTTTTTCCCCTCAAAACTCTACACTTAATACCCCACGATCACAACGTGAGAAAGGTTTGTTTGTACTTTTTGCAAATTTATTAATAAAAACACCAAAATCTAATATGTACATAAGTGTTCACAGTCTTTGCAGTGACACTCAAATTTGAGCTCAGGTGCATCTTGTTTCCACTGATCATCCTTCAGATGTTTCTACAGCTCGATTGGACACACATCCCTGTAGAGATTGACACACCTGTTAATATAAGGTCCCATAGTAGACAGTGTATCTCAGAGCACAAACCAAGCCATGAAGTCTAAGGAACTGTCTGTAGACCTCAGAGACAGGATTGTATCGAGACATAGATCTGGGGAAGGGTATAGAAAAACATCTGCTGCATTGAAGATCCCAGGGGCCTCCATCATCCATCAATGGAAAGTTTGGAACCAGCAGGACTCCTCATAGAGCCGAGGATCATAGCAGGTAAGCCTTAGTCAGGGAAGTGACCAACAACCCAATGGTCACTGTGACAGAGCTCCAACACTGCTCTGTGGAGAGAGGAGAACCTTCCAGAAAGACAACCCTTCCTGCATCACTTAACCAATCAGGCCTGTAAGGTAGAGTGTCCAGACAGAAGCCACTCCTCAGGAAAAGCCTGTCTGGACTGAATGCCGAGCATTCCCATTCCTACAGTGAAGCATGGTGGTGGCTTCAATCTATACGATTTTCTTTTTAACGCAACTGAAATTAAGAAGCAAAGAAGGTAATTGGCTGGAAATGAGCTTATTAGCATATTAAGGGTACACCACAATCAGACTGATTTAATGCTCAGAGTGAATGTATGAGGAGAAATCGAATCAGGTTACATCCAGATAGAATTCTTGTGACTGTGTGTGTAAACAGTGTCCAAAAGATTAAATACAAACCTAAAAAAAATAACAGTGACATAGTTTCCTGCTTAAGGCAGAAACATCATTCTACAAACTAAAAATTCAGACATGTTCAGTTTCTATTCCAATAACGCCCATCTTCTGCACGGGACAGCTCTTGCTTTTGGTGAATTATAGAACTGATGTAATGTTGACCAAAGGGGAAGAATGATACAGTGTTCCTCAGCATCCCGTCCACTATAAACACACTCCTATCAGTTCCTGCGTAGTTGCGCAGCAGGCGGTCATCCAGACTCGTGGTGAGGTCATGTATGGTTTAAAGCCAGAAGAGTTACCCAAGCCCCCGCTGGAAGGCCCATGGCAGACGTTAGCTGGGAGGGAACTAATGCTAAGCCAGTATTAGAATGAGCTCATGTGAGTTCAGATGCCAGAAGACCACCACAGCCCCTGCAGTCACGTCTACACTCTCTGGCATGTGAACAAAGCTACAGAAATTAAATCGCTTTGACTACGTACTGCAGGGTTGGCTGAAGTCAGTTCACCAAGGCCTCATACGATATTTTGGTTTTCATTTCGATTACCTGATTCAAACATTCTTGCATCATCTACTTCATGAACAAAGAGCCAAAAGGAGTAAGGACTGAAATCTCGTCATGTTATTTTAAGTAACCAGTTCTGTGATAGCAGGAACAATGTGAAACCATCTGATATTAGAAATAGTTTAATCAATCAAATTTATTTGTATAGTGCTTTTTACAAGGAGCTCCCAGAAATCTGGGTCCAAGCCTCAAACAAGCAGCCAGCGGCAAGTGGCAAGGAAAAGCTCCCTCAGGCTAGGATGAAGAAACCTTGACAGGAACCAGGGCTCAAGAGAGGAACCCATCCTCCTCCTTATCACCAACACCTGGATGAATGTGTAAGCTAGGGATGTTTGGATTCCATTGGATTGGAATCTGCTCAAATGTTTCTAATGAAAACGATCAGCCACTTTATGCTGCACACACTGCTGACACAGATGTGCAAATGCACACACACAGCTTGCTAATAGAATAGGACAGTCTGGAACAGATACTCATGAACATACTGGCATCAAACCTATATATCAGGCATGGGCTAGAGAAGTATAATATCTCCCAGCTTTGAGCTGTGGGGCAGTGGGTCTGTTCTCTGGAATGATAGCTCTCTATCCAATACATTTGGGATGAGTTTAGGAGTTGGGGTGGTGATCATACAACCTCCTGACCTCACTAATGCTTTTGTTCCAGAAATGCAATCAAATCCTCATAGCAATGCTATAAATTCCAGTACAAAGCTTTCCTTTTTTCATATCTTGGAAATGAAAATGATTGAGCAATTGAGCCAATACTTCAGTCCACAGTGTGTATTTTAAACCCAATTCAGATTTTTCAGGAGCAGAGCGCCATTAGCAGATTTCCAGAGCCTGCTTCAGTGAGCAGCATTCTTAGAAGGTCGCAAAACAGTTTCAAATCTGCAGTGTTAAAGTATTTTACACGGGAATATCTGTGGTTCTTTGACAATGTTTAAGCTTCATCTCTCCCAGATAAGTGTTTTCTGCGTTTGCTATAAAAACCTAATCAAAGAGAATTCATAACACTGTAAAATAGTTATATAACATCATTAACACTAGATAACATTAACAGCATATCAGTCTTAATCAGTGTTTACCACTATACATAAATCACACTAGATGTCACAGGTACCGATACTTTGGTGTCAGGTCAATACCAAAATTTGGAATACGCTACGGTTCTTGCTTCCTGTGGTATCTCCCATACCATAAGAGGGCAGCATAATAAGCCTAGACTACACATGTTGATGTAAATGGAAAAAGAACAACAACAGCATGTGGAAAAACTGATCCAAAAGTCACGTTTGGAAATATGAACAAGGCAATATGTCGAGCATGAGCACGTATTTAAAGCGGCGTCACCTTATTGTACTAGGGAGGCAATCGGAAGTCAGTACAACTTCCCGGCATTTTAGCAGCACTTTGCCAAATGATCTTAGTGGGCTATGTATATTCCAAAATCTACAGGGATGTTTTCCACCACATACATGAAGCTACATTCCATTGCAGAAAACATGGGGTCCCCAAAATCCCCAAACATATACGTGCTAAATCGCCCACAAACCAATGTTAACTCTCCCTACACTGCTCAGTTGCAGTGCGGGAACTATATAGGGCTCAGAACAAATATACCTGTAATAATGATGTAAACACAAGACATAGTCATCAATATAATAAAGAACACTAAAACAAAATAATTCAGTGTGGTCTGGTAGCCAAATAATTTAACACTAAACATTGTGCTGGTTTCATTTAAGACCATGTTCAAAACAAAGCTTGATGCATATTGACTTCCCAAAGTATTAATACATGTAAACCAAAGTTAATTTACTCGTTAAACTTGCTTTGTTTATGCCGATCCAAAAAACAATCCGATCCATGACTTACAAACGGCAAAACAATCCGTGAAATTTGTGATCCATCCCAGTGTTTATTTTATGATGTGGTGTTGAAATTGGTATCGAGAATCATAGAATTTTAGTGGTATTGGTTTCAACTACTACATTTCTGGTATCATGACTTCCCTACATCACACAGGAAGTGATTTCACTGAAGCATTTTAACGTTATTACATACTAAGTCTTATTATTCAGTATGTACAGGGACTATTTCTAGGTTATAGTTTTTATAGTGATTTTAAAAACAAAGTGATTTTACATTGGTATTAAGAAGCAGATTAGATTGGATCATTATTGGTTGATACTAAATATTAAGGTAATTGGTGTGGAACAACAGATAACACCACCAGTGAGCCACCACATGATGTGGGTGAGTGGGGTTCAGTTGCCAGTGTGGGAAACTATGCTGTGCTACACCAATAAGAGTCCTTGGGCAAGACTCCTAACGCTACTCTGGTCCACCTCTGTAATATGAGTAAAGCCGCTCTGGATAAATGCCATAAATGTAAATGGATTGACCTGAAGGGAAAAACATGGGTATGGATATCCTTAGAACACATTATAGCAGATTGAATACCATTCAATGCATGCTAATAATGCACAGAACCAGTGTATAGCAGAGTACAACAAGTATAAGTCACTTTCCACACATATATGCTTTGAGTGCTGGTTGCCAAATATCCTAAGTGCTGTGTGTTCTCTGTATCGGGAACGTTGTTTGTTCATGGGAACTCCAGTAAGTATTAGTTGAATTAATTGGGTATTCAAGTGAGGCCTCAGAAATAGTCTTCTAAATTTTAAATGAGTTTTTGACTGAGCAAAAGACGTGGGAGCACGAGCGGCTGATATTGCAAGTCATGCTGTGTGAAATGGCCAAACATAACCCGAGCAATGCACAAAAATGTTTCAAAGCAACTGAAGATTGCTATTAAAGATGGCAAATTTGCACAGAGCAAGATGGGGAAGCAAACTGCCAGTGTGGCAAAGCACATCAGAAATATAAAGATAAATCATGAAATCAAGCAAGCTGTCAGGAAGATCCCCTCTTTTGAAGGCTGGATGCAAACATACACCGATGAGCCAAAACATTATGATATCACAAAGTGAAGACAAAGTGAATAATCCTGATTATCTTGTAACAACAACACACGTCGACATGAAAAAACTAAACAGTCTAGAGAAACGAGCAGGCGTGAAGACCTGAGGCAGTTTGACATGGCCATATCCTTATTGCTGGATGTGTAGGTTGGAGCTTGCAACAAAGGTCAGAGGAAGGAAAATCCACAAACCAGCAAACTGGCAGAAGAGTGACTGTAGCACAAAATGTTTACTGATAGTTATGAGAGGACTGTGCATCATTACAGGAGGATGTGCATCAGTGTGCTGTGATGACCCCTCTTCCTCATCAAAAACACCTAAAATGGAGACAACGGAGTCCGAATTGGACCTTGTTGGAAAGGAAGGTTGCTCGGTCTGATCAATCTCATGGGTGGCTGGTGACATGTGCTTTGTTTACCAGTAGGATGCACTGTCCTATCCAATCCAATCCACAATGGCTTAACCTCACTACGTACAGAGCTTGTAGAGTAAGCTGTTTTGGTGCAATGCAGAGGACCAACAGCATATTAGCATATTTCCCTTTTATCAATAACATAACCATTATCCTCATTATATAACCATTTTTCAATAATATAACTGCTGAATATACAAAGGCCTGTTTAAATCATAGATATTAGAAGGAAATGTGTATTTTTTAGATCCTGCATATCCCCATTAAGTACTGTAGTATACTTAATCATTCAAATATTATTTATATGACGCTCTTTACAATGAAGGCGTTGACACAAACCACCTTTTCAGAAATCCGGGTCCAGGACAGTGGGTGACAGTGGCAAGGACAACTACCTATGAGAAAGAAACTTTGGGACAAACCAAGGCTCAAAAGGGGAACCCATCCTCCTCTGCCTGACACTGGACAGCACAGACATAAAGCAGGAAAAGAACAGAAAATGACAAAAGTGATAAAAACAAAATATAGAACTATAGCTAAAGTGTGAGCAGGCCATGTTTGGTGTGAGTTATGAGTGTCAGATACAATCTAGGATACAGGTAACACACAGGCTAAGCATTAATATGCAAGTCCATGCAGGTTAAACAATCAGAAGCTGTAATGCTGGAATATTATAATACAATTTCTAATATCGTACTCAAGCTTTCTTCACCTATCCAAACACATGTCTTCCTCTCGTTTGAAGACCAGCTGTCCAGCGATTGCTATGCTAAGTCCATATTGACGTGATGTCTGGGCAAGGAACTGCTGGGTTTTTGGCACGTACAGCATGGGATCTGTCGTGGCTGTCCATACCGCACCCTAATGTATCGTAGCACAGGCCGGCCAGTAGTGCTCTGACCTGCCCAGGGTGGGTTTGGAGTGATTTCCTGTCCACTTCCCCAGTCAAAACCCCATCCATCAGCCTGTCCATCAGTGGCGGCCTCGTATCAGCGGCATCAGTAAGCTCACTGTTTTTAGATCAAATGAAAAGACGCCCTCCTGTTGTTTCTGCGCATGTGGAGGAGGCCGGAGCCAGAAGATCAAGCGGTGGCGAGGCATTAATCACCTGCTGCCAGCTTTCCTGCTGCTGACTTCCCGATCTTCTGGGAAACACCCCTTTCTGAATTATATAACAACTGATTTATGGCTGGTGTGAAATCAGATTGAATACTTTGTCTCCTTTGTCTCTTTCTTCTTGAGTTTGACTTGTGTTAAGGATGACGTTTGCAGTACACCTTGAAGGTGTTTGAAGGACAGCTTTTTTGGGTGCAAACATTACCTTCAAATGTTTGTGGACCCCCCTTCTGATCAATGCATTCAGCTACTTTAAGTTGCACCAGTTGCTGACACAGATGCACAACTGCACACACACAGGTTATCTAGTCCCTGCTGTGAAGTACTGCGATTAGAATAGGACACGAACAGATAGGCCGATAAACGTGAACTTATCAGCCTCATGCCTAATTCCAGGCATAGGCTAGAGGTGGAAAAAGCCTGCAGCATTGAGCTGTGTGCTCTTTGGAATGATGGAATTCCATCCAGTACTTCTGGGATGAGTGTTGGGGATGAGGTAGGGTGGTGATTATCCAACATCCTGACCTTAGTAATAGTCTTCAAAGCAATTACTCCAAGAAACGCAGGACAAACTCTCCTTTAATACCCTTGATTTTGGAAGAAGCAATGAATGAGCAGGTGTCCCAGTACTTTTGTCCATATAGTTTATGTATGCATGTGTTTGCAAGAGAACAAGAAAGCAAGGGAGGGAGAAAGATAGAGAGAAAGCTAAAATCCTTCATTTGTCTTTGTTTAGTGCCAGATGCTCTTTGGAGCCAATCGATGGGCCTCTTACCCAAGAATCAGTTCTAGGGCTGGAAAAGACTGAAAAGCAAAGAGGAGTGTGTGTGTGTGTGTGTGTGTGTGTGTGTGTGTGTGTGTGTGTGATAGCTTATGAACACACACATACACCCTTATGTCCCAGAGTTAGCTCATCAAAGCTGCCCTTTGCAGCAGCCGTGCTGTCCTCTCAGCAGCCTGACCCGAGCCTCATTCAGCGAAGGAGACAGGAAGTGGGGTGAGTCTGGCTGTGCCACAGACTGGACTCTTCCAGACTGTTCCGTAACTCTCCTCCACCCTCCCCCTTTCTTTCTCTCCCTCTCTCTGTCTGTCTCTCTTTCAGCCTGAAAGAACATGCTGTTCCGCCAGCAGCAGCTGTTTCCACAATGCAATCCCATACGGAGTGATAACCACTCACCATCTCTCTCTCTCTCTCTCTCTCTCTCTCTCTCTCTCTCTCTCTCTCTCCCTCCCTCTCATGTGCTCACAATTATTCTTTATCCCTCCATCATTCTCCAGTCACTTCAAACAAACTCAGACTCAAAGGGATACGAAATGCTTTGCAAAACAAACCTGGCACTTCACGCTCAAACAACGGCTTCTTAAGGAGTGCTCATCTGATGATCTCAAAGTTAGTGACAAATGAAGTACACTGGGCTCGCTTTGTGTTCAGACACACATTTAAAACACACAGCATGACCTCAAAAAGCCAGGATATTTCAAGAAACAATGTTTAAAAGGCTTCATAGCTCAGGAATTGAGTCAAAAGAGCACAGATATTGTTATCATTCTTAAGGCACAGGTTCAGAGACTCCACGGCCTCCTTGGAGAGCAGGCTTCATCAGGTACACTGAAGCTCCAAGAGTGTACCAAGGGATACATACAACCTGATTCCAAGATTCCAAAGAGAAAACGCAAAACTGCAAAAAAGCAGGACCCGGGGACCAAAACACCCTGACTTGACGTCTTTGCCGGATGTCTTACGTCCTTATGATGATACGACGTAATCGAGGACAGGCCTTACCCTGGTCCCTCACTAACTATATAAGGTTGTCCAGTTGTACATGCTCTCCTTTACCCATGCTGTTGTGTTGGTAGCATCCTTTGCAAGCAAAGTTTGCCTGAGAAAAGAGTTCAAAAGCAATTTGAGATGTTAGAAGACTCTGAGAGGGGCTGTGGGACGTGGGATGGTCTTATCAACGTACTATACGCCACACATAGTGGCGGCGTGCATCTGCATGCATCAGTGAAATGAAGGAACCACTGAGAAGGGGAACTGATGGACTGTCCAACATGCAACGGCGTGACAAACAGCCACTACTGTAAACATTCAACGAGCAACGATGCCCTGTGCGAGTCATCCTGTTAGTGCCAGCACTGTTGTCAGACAGCTGCATGATGCAGGACTGTATGCACGCAAACCATTACGACGACAGCACTTAATACCCCATAAAAGTCACCAAAACTGTAGTGGTGTCATGCCAGAACGTCATGGACTTACCCGATTTGGCTGCAGGTCATCTTCAGTGATGAGTCCTACTTTAGTCCTGGTGGACAAGATAATGAACTGTCTCTGCATCGTCAGGTCTATCCGTGACTGAAAATGGGTGTGCTATCAAGGCTCCACCCAACCACACAAACTGCAAGAACTGCACTGATTATCAAAGGACACCATTAGGAACCTCTACAACTCCATGCAAAGACTTCTGACACACTTACACCCAATGCCATATTGAGAAACTACTTCTGTAGGTGTGGCTGCAGAAATATTGCCCATATCATTCTAAATTTGTTTATCATTTATTGGGCCTGAAAAACTCTGTCTTCCTTCCGAACAGCACTGTAATCCCACACTTCCTTCTGGGTGCCACAGGTTTTTGATGATGAGTACAATTCTACACCCCTGATCCATGGGGTATCACATATATGTTCATTTTGTAATATTTACTTAATTTTGTAATGATGTTATAGTTATATAATAAATCATTTAAACCATACACAGCCATGAACAAGTGAACAACTGAAACTTTGAAGTCTTTCTCTGATTAAACTAAACCAGTAAGAACAGCTTACTGATCCAAAAGACACATTTAATCCTAGAATAAACGGAACCTTATGCATCTTCTGTGCTGTGACAAAGCATACATGAGGCTACATTCATAGTTCGAGATAGCCAGGAAGCTTGTAGCCTGTTTGTAGCAGTAGTGTGTCTGTAGTTTCAGTTACTTTCAAAGGGCACATTGTAAGTTAAGATGAACAAACAATTTTAACAAGACAGTCTGTCAGCTTGGGTGCTGCTATACAGTCCACATCGACAACAGTGAGGAGAGCATTTATCACTGCTGAAAGTTACTAATAATGTCAGTCAGTGAGTCACTATCTTATCCACCGTGGCCCTGACGAGCCTACCTGGAATCATCGGGCACAAGGCAGGACAGGGCGCCAGTCCATCAAAGTGTACCACACACTCTCACACACCTAGGGGCAATTTAGCATGGCCAATTCTCCTACCGTGTGCATTTTGTGTGGCAGGAGGAAACTGGAGTAGCCAGAGGAAACCCAGGCAGACATGGGAAGAACACACTCGTCAGTGACCCTCACCGGCATTAAAACCACAACTCCACGCCCTTGGAACTATGAAACACACAGTCACAGCCACTGTGTCGCCCACTAATAATGCTGTAGAGCCCTGTTAGTAATAATCCTCTTATTACATAAAGTTTTACAATATTCAAATATTGTTCATTTTGTTGTATCCTCATCTTGTTTACTGTTACCACCCAAGACTGCCAGTGCATTTTAGTTTACCCGATGTTAACATGCATGCTCTTTAGCTGCTCTGCCCGCAGATTTAAACTGACGATAACACTAGAGTCTGGGACAGGGTTGGTAGGAAGACACTCCGTTTGACAGGGCTAACTGATGAGTCCTTGAGCAGTAAAACTGCCAAACAGTGCAAGAGTCCGGCCCTCCAGGACCAAATTTCCCCTCCTGTGGCTTAGGCTCTGCAGATTAGCCAACCATACGTTGTGCACCATTAGCAAATGATGTATTGTGCAACCCTAGGGTACAGTGCCGTGCAGTCAATGTAGCAGGGTCTCACTCATGGGCGCTCAGAGAAGGTGTGGGAGAATCTTCGGCTGGTGTAGACACCCTGATGTGTCTGAGCTATGGGAGACATCACACATGACAAGAGCAGCTATGAGCCGAGACTAACAGATGAGACAGGACAGTTCGGCAGCGTGAAGACGGCTTGATGAGTCAGAGCGACTCTCTCTCTCTCTCTCTCTCTCTCTCTCTCTCTCTCTCTCTCTCTCTCTCACACACACTCTCTCATATTTAAACTCATTTTGTGAGATTGGATTCTCGTACTAACACCTGGATGGAGATGTATAGCCGGCTGCTCAGCAGGGCGGTAGAGCCTGCTAGCCTTGATTGCGTTCTGGGAAAGGCCCAGATGATGAGTCCCACACCTTTTCCTCTATGTCCTGTTCTGTCAGTATAGCCTATCACCCCCCCCCCCCCCCTAAAAACACACACACACACACACACACACACACACACACACACACACAAACACACACACACACACGCACGCACGCACACTCAGGTCTTAGGCACCCCTTCCACTTCCTGAGTGCATCCACTAAAAGCCCTTCCTTCCTCACACAGCTGCTAATGCACAGCTAATGAGATTGCTGAGAGGCTGATGGAGGCTCAGAGATACTCTCATTCAGACTACATCACCCATAATTCAATTGGCTTTCTTCCTATTGTTGGTGAAACCAGAGTTTTAAGGGCATACTGCTTCAACATGCAAAAGCCATCTTCACACACAGTCCTCAAAATACATTTCATTTTGCACTGGAGAGTGCGGCTTTGACCTAAAACACTTCAAAAGGAGAGAAGCCACAGAAGAATCACCAGATTGTGAAGTCAGTATGAGTATGAAAGCCATTCAATTTGTTAAGAAACACAACATTATGTGAAGGTTCTTCAGACCTTGAAAAGTTTCTTCTCAGCAACATTGTTTTTAAACAACATTATGTAATCAAATATCGATCTTCTGTGGCTTCACTCAAAGAACCATATGAAGAACGTTCATTGGTTCATCATTAATAACAGATCTGGGCCTTCAAGGTCTGGACTGTGCTGTGTTATCTGGCACCAAGACATTACAGTTGTAGTGGTACAAACTGGAAGCAATGAATTCAGGTTCTCGGCTTGGTTGGGTTCAGGTATGGGGGGGGCTTTGTGTTGGGCCTTGGTCTGAAGCGACAAACTGCCCCCAAAAGCTGGTGTGATGATCTGGGGAGCCTCCGAATACAACACTCACCCCTAGTAGTGACATGAGGGACACTGACATCTAAGGGACATGTTCTGCACATCCTGCAGGCATGTGTGTTGCCTCTCATGGCAGGATTTACAAGTGGCAGAAAGGTCTCACAGATTGCAAAACTTCCTTGGATTCTTCCCCAATCTGGGAGCAGCTGGGACACCAGCTTCAGCACTCTAGAGTGCAGGATCTAAAGTCCTAGCAGCAATGTCTGCAGGTTTCATTAGATTAGATGCAGGTCTGATTCTAAGTGAGTTTTTCTCAACGAGTGTAACCTGACTTGTGAAATTGGCTCAGAATCTTGCTCATTTTTCCTGCTTTTAACACATTACTGTCAAGAGCTGACCGTTCACTTGCTGCCTAATATATCTACCCCTTGACAGATGCCACTGTGGATGAAGAAAATCAATGCTTTGCACTTCACCTGTCAGTGATTAATGTGAGGACCAACTGATGCATATCAGTACCTCAATACTAGCAGCCAGAAATCGACTATTAAGTAACAAAGTTCATCCTGTTCTCCATTTGGGAACCTTGCAGTTCATCTGTCTTCCTGGAGATGTTAACCAAGCTTCCTTAACATGATCAACCCATCAATCTACCTGAAGTGTTATGTTTAACATCCAGGGATGATAGATGTGAAATAGCCACATCTCGCTGCATCAGTTTATCAGCCCATAGCAATGTGCCAAAGTGAGCAACACATAAAACCTCAGCTCCGCTGAAGACAAAGCACTGCAAGGTTCTCCAACAAAACAGCAGTAAACAGCTGAAGATCTGAATGACAAAACCACTGAGATGACAATAGGTTTGTGGGGATTCATTTCAAGTTGGACCCTGCCGTGGCGCAATTGGGGTTTCGCTATGGCGTCCTGGACCAAAGAAGCCACATTATATTATACAAACCATCAGAGAGCAAACGGGAGAGAGGGGGCCACCATTTTGCACAACCGGAATGTGCCTGGCGCTTATTGCTTCCCGGACTCATTTCATTGTGTCGCAATAGATCTCCTTTATGTTTTCCTTGTCCTGATTTCTGTTTTCTCCATTACTTCTCCCGGCTAGACAACTACAAAAGACAAGGCATCTGTTTTCAATCACAGAGAGCCCCCACCAAACCAAAAGGCAACAACACGTGTGTGTGTGTTCGCACGCACATAACACACACACACACACACACACACACACACACACACACACACACACACACACACACACACAGAGCAATCCCAGGAAAGGAGGAAATACACTTCACTGGATATTTAGGGAATGGGAATTTGATGTCAGCGTAGGGAGAGGAAGGGTAATCACATTTTTCCTTTTGTTCTCTTTCGCTCCCTCCCTCTTTCCGGCCTCTTCGTGGGAAGAATAATTTAGCCGCAGCGGTGCTTGGATTTCAAAACACTGCGCGGTTTTGGATTACATTGGTCTGCAGCTATCACACATGAAGCACAGCCACTTTGGGGAAACACACTAGTTTCCTGGCTCATGTAAATTTAACATGGCTTGATGAGCGGTAATGAGAGCTGTCGTGGCTCCTGCGTAAGAGGGTCCTGCGCTGGTACAGTGTTTAACGTTACGCTCTGTTAGCTAAAGAACAGGGGTAATTCTTATTCCAATAAGCCGTACAATGATGCTGTTTGTCTTTAGCTGACTGTGCCATGGCCTCAGGCGCTCTCTGAGATAGAAAATAAGCCTGCTGTCCCAAATGCGCTGAGAGCCTCTGAGTGAGAGTGCCGACCTTGGCTTAGCTCCTTCCTGTCCACATTAAAGGGTCTAGCAATTAACAGGAATCGAGACTGATTCATTCCTTTCAGTGCTACGTCAGTTGCATCACAATCCAGCTTTTTTACTCCAAAGCGGAGCTCCTCAAAACAGCACATAATGTCAAAACTGCTACGCGACTGCTATGAGCAAACTCATCTGTTCCTGCTGAAGGTACTATAAACTTTAGCCTTCAGAAGTCAAGCGTGATTACTTTCATTTGGTTCCAATGTAATTATGTAGTTACACACTGGCTTATGTAATGAATTGCATTTCTGTTCAACTTCCATTTGTACTGACAGCTTTAACTCTCTGTAACTCGGCACTTTGTGGGCAGTTACATGCCGTCTTCAAAACGAAGGATCAGAGCAAACTTCAGACCTGATACACATATGACAAACAACAAGACGTACCCTATCAAACCCCACGACTTGTCAGTAATTGATCATGTGATGAACTATCAGTGAGATAATTAAATGAATTAAAATCCCAGTTTAAATGCCGAATGTGTTTCCAGTGCATGTATGCTGCTCGGTCCACATGTACATGCTCAACCTGCATGCAGACTCTGACTGATCAGCAAGAGGGGGTGGGGCCGATGTCATCACTGATCCGGAAACTGGGATAAAGACGAAAATGAGACGCGACAGGATGATCGCCCTCTTTCTTTGCTCACAAAGTGTCCAAATTTCAGAATAAAAGTCTTGAGAAGGGATATTACTGATATATACATAAATACATCCTGTGGTATATGGTGTACACTAGGTCCTTTACGTCCTAATTGCAACAATGTGCCTTAGTTACCCTTGAAGACACTATTGTCCTTTTTTGGACCACTTTTGACCACCAACATCCCATAAGAAATGCTCTAACCTTTCACAAAAGGACTGTCCACTTGCTGCCCATTATATATCACTCTTTGTACGCTTCCACTGTAGATGATGACAATAAAAACACTACAGGTGCACTTAATTACAGTTATACAACTGATATGAACGCTGTCACAACATGCTTTAATTCAGTATTTTAGGTTGTTCTCTGATGTATAAATAGTAAACGTTGCTATGGTAAACAAAAGTCATAGTTCGGTTCACACAAAGGTTTGCAGCAGTTCCCTACAGCTGGAGTTTGAGGACAAGAAAATTTTACTTATTTCTCCAGGGTCAGAGTTAGCTTTTAGCTTTAGCACAGATTCCTGCAATAGCCTTTCTTCAAGTGGTGCGTTCCCTGGTCAGTTAGGGTTAGATTAGCCTGAAATGGTCACTGCAGTTTACCATGACACACCTTTAAACAGGTCGCAAAGGGCTTTGTGGAGTGAGATGGGTGTATGCACATTTTGAGGGAGTAAATATGATGATTGCATGTATAAACAAACAGAAAAGAATCAAATATCTCTCCTAGGCTTTTGTTTTATATCTGTGGCATTGACTTCACACAAAGCAACCTCGGAATTCTCTCATGAAGCTATAAACCGTTATTGACCAATCAATGTCTGGAGTCTAAGAGACAGTCGTTCAGTCTTCTCAACATTGAGCTCTCACTTTTCCTGTGTCTTTACTTTACAGACAGAATTTTCACGACATTTCAAAGTCAAATATCATGCTTTTTACTGCACTGCATTATGCAAAATCTTACAAGAGTTCCCCGTCCAATCTAAAGAAAACATCACAGTCATTTCTACACAAAATGCTTGCTCACAAAAGTTATTTCATAGCCACATTGTGGCCACTTTGCCTTCAGTGTTGTGTGCTTATAACAGACGTGTGTCCGACTAATTAATGACATTCTATTAAAAGACCAAGAGTGACCTTAAAAGAGCTGATTAAGCAAAAGACTTGCTACGAAATCAATAACAGGACATTAGACCCATAATAAATGATGGCATTTTTAATTTTGATACTGTAGTACATTTGAAGGTAAATACGTTGGTGCTCAAGTGGAGATCTAATGGGAGAACGTCCACTTCTTTCATGTAGTTGAGTTAAAGTACAGATACCAAAGGGAAAAAGTTACTTACCTTCGGTATCAGTGCTTTAGCTCACGTACATGGTTTGTACTTCATCTATCTGTGTTGTGAAGACAAATATGTATTTGATAGAAATGTATTTCAGAGAGCTGTAAATGAGAAAAAAAAAACCATCAAAGCGAGCATCTCAATGGTAATATATTCAGACATTACTGTTGCTGCCATCGGTTCTGCCGGTTTGTGGACTCTAAAATGGATTAGCTTGTGAAACTGGAGCTTTCTGTGTGCTGCTTTGTTTCTGTCATTATACAAAAGAAACACTGCCCTTATTGTTGGATACATTGTGATACTTGTAACACAAGCACATTCTGAATAAAATCATACTCACTCATTAAAATAACCTGATTATTCTCACAGGAATAGCTAGTTTCTGACAAATGCTGGTCTCTTGAGAGTAGATTAAGTGGACAAACACCTGTCACCCTCACTAACTGCACTTTTGGGTTAACAAATCTCCATCCTTTAAGGTTCTATCTAAACTTTAAGGCTCAAAATCTCAGAAAGCAGACAGACCCTTGAAATGTATCGGGGACAAAATCACAGAGGTCCTAAAGCCGGAGACACAGGTACAACCATCGGGTGTGCTGAGAAACACACAATGGACTAATAACAGTAGATTGCGATTAATAAGAGCTGACAACTGTGCAGCTTACAAGTCTAATACACTCAAAGCACCACGGAAGCGCTGATCTAGCCCGTGTTTTCAGAAGGGAGCTCATGCTAATTACTGCTAATTAACTGCAGAAGCAAGCCTACATGGTGAACTCTCATAAGTCGAGGTTTTACGGTGTACTGCGTGATGCTGCAGTAATCAAACCGCCGCAATTACTAATCAATACCACAGGCACCATAAACCAGCTAAATGTTCCGTAACCAGACGGACTAAAGAATCACAAATCCGTTGCGAAAGCCGTCTAGTGCAAAATGACCCAGTGTAATTTGGAACAGTTATGTGATTATAAGCCATACGTGCAATAAGTGACTTGATGAAAATGGAGCTCTGTAAATCAACTGATTTCCCCAGTGAGTGCACTGTACTCCGGAAATATTATGCCTCAGATATGCACCCAGATATGTATTCTTCTGTGCAGTGTGAGTGTGTGTGCTTAATATACTGCTCCTTATTTGAGTCTCTGGTGTGCGAGAATGTTTTCCTATATTTTTTTTTTTTTTGGGAATAAATGTCCGGAATTTATACGTGAGCGGAATCTACAATATTATGCACACCAGAATGGTCCCGACTTTGTAATGTGCTTTTGTTGAAAGCTTTCTGAAACTCAAAGAGCAAAACACTTTGCTTGTACTGAGGTGAAGGTAATAGTTACGTTCACCATGATATCTTAGGCTACAATCACAGCAGGAACAGGGTCTCAACTCTGATTTTCTCACCAGATCCAATCTTTTTCAGGCTGTTCACACCACTTCTTAAACGTGACCTATATTACACATTCATCTGAACAGTTCATGCCCTGAAACTGACACACGTGTATAAGGTCTGCTTCTGGGAGTCTATTTTCATTTCACGGAGCTGCGGTGACTGACAGCTGGGATTATCACTGAGGAAAAGAACAGAATATTCACCCACTTCTTTGGGCTGCGTTCTTGGATTGAAACACGGAGGGGGTCATATTATGTCTTTGTTTGGACAGAGACATCTCCCCAAATATTTATGAAAAACCTCCTCCCTGTTATTGTCCATCCAGACGAGGAATGCCAATTCAGACTGACGCGTGAAGTCGCACGAATTCCGATCTTGCCGCTAATCCGATACGTATTGGATTTCAACACCACATACGGAAGTGGCCGAAAAATATTACGACAAATGTCAGATCTTCAACTGATCAGATCTATAAGTATAAGAAAATAAACGAGTACAAATACAAATATTTTTGACTTTATTCCAAATCAATTCCAAAAATTCAGCATGAATTCCATGACACAAACGTGTCATAAATGGACCAAATATCAACCATGATGGCACACTGTCCATGTTCACCCAATCTGAAATCGTTCCTAAAACAGCTGTGATTTGTGAAAGCTGACTGAGCTGCTCAGAGGTGCAGTTTAGTAAAGGTAAGATAACTGAAGGTACGTCTGTAGGCAGACGTAAGCTAGTGTTGCAGTTCTAACACTGTTAAAGCGATTGTATAAGCGTATGGGATATCTGTAAGACCCCGTATCCTGACATTGTATGAAAACAAGTGTGGATGTGTGTTTAGCAGGCCTGTCAATCACCCAGCGGTAGTAGTCTCAGCGACAGGTGCAGCGCCGACTCCCACAGCGTTCACTTCTGCCCTCATGATTTTGGACGAGTCTCTCTCTCTCTCTCTCTCTCTCTCTCTCTCTCTCTCTCTCTCTCTTTCTAATTAGCAGTCCGACCTTGGCTGGTTTCTTCTTGCCTTTAACTGCAGTGACCCCTTCCTCTTAATTTTATTACTATGTCTAAATTTCACAGGAGTGTGCACAGCCACACAAACACACAGTGACCTGTACAAACTGCTGACTGTTACATGAATCCTGGCCCACACAGTGTGCATTCATAAGGCCTCGAATCTTCACAAATGTACTAAAGATATAAAACATGTCCTCACACAAAACTGCCTTCTGAAACATCCATCAATTGCAAATAAGTGTGAAAAACAGCAAAAAGAAAAAAAAGAAAAGAAAACAAAAAAAAACAACAGAAATTCCACAGCATAGAGAAGAGGTGGTGCACCGTTCTCCTGTTGGATTCTTTTCTTTGTGCACTACAGAGAAAAACAAAGAATCCCAAAACTACAGCTACACATGACACAGCCCAGATGAGTTGGTCAGTTTTCATTTCAATGAAGATTTTGAAAACATTCATCTGTAGCATGAAGCTCTTTTGACCAAAAACAACCGGTCATCTAAAGCAGTGTCTCTCAGCCCTGGTCCATTCTTTAATTATCCGTCCCTGAGAGCATGAAAAGCGTAGCTGTTACTATAAACGTTCATTTATCTACAACTATATTCACACACACAAGTCCTTACAGCAAAACAAAAACTACTGAAAACAAAGCAGTGAAATTTGGACTTCTGTATGACACGATTCTCCCGATTTCGTAGGTGCTCCACTGCCTTTTACTGCACCTTACTTTGGAAGTCTCGCATTTACTTTAGTTTACATTGTATTTGATGTATCTATCTTTTTTAAACCTTCTCTATCTCTTGTGTAACCTCTTGCAGTTATTGATGTGGAGAGTGAGTGTTTTGGTCGCAGCAGCAACATAAGAAGCAGAGAAACAACCCCCCTCCTCACTCATCAGTAAGCCACACCTCCGCACACTCCCCAGCTGGCTCATGACCGACCTTTAACATTGAAATGTGGTTGAAATAATATGAATTGGTGCATCAATAGTGAAAAAGCACTGACACACTATTTCCTTTTCACCAGTTAAATGAGTCTCCACACCTCTGGGAGTGGATGTACTCTAAACTAAGTTTAAACTGGATGATGAACGAAAATCAAAAGCTACAGTTTAACAGTGTTTTCCGAGGTGGTTTCCAGCTGCTGGTACAGAACACTCTCGCTGCCATTTTGCATTCAGTATTAAACGATAAAGTGAAATTTCCACATTTTTGACTTTTGGGTCATGAAACAAGCTTGTGTTGCCATCTGTTATTTCTCTTTCAGTCTCAAGCAGTAAACAGAACACTCAAACACCAGTACGCCTTATAAATCACTAACTTATTAGATTTATTATTAATAATGTTATCCATAATGTTGTTTAGTCCTTGCAAATCTACACACACAGCTCCACCCACCGAACCACCTGCTGGGGCTGGATAAGATAAACCCAGTTACACTGATATTATAACTCTCATGTCATGTTAGCCTAACATAAACATGTGATGAGCCTACACTGGACCAGTGGCTGGACATCCCAAGGAAACAGGGCAACATTAAACGTTACTAAAGTGACCAGCCTCTGTGTTACTCCCATATTCCATCTACCTCCGAATGAGCAAAATGAGAATTGCAAAAAGTAAGATTCCCTCGATTGGAGACTGGGAGACAGCAGTTAGAAAGGCCTCCTCTTTCAAAGAGCAATTCTTCACCCCCAATTGCTTCTTCTATAAGGCTGTGACATGTGGAGAATTAACAAGCACATTTTCCACACTCCTATATTGCTATATAACAGCCCAGGGGAGAGTTTTGTGCTGCTCTGCAGTGAGAACAAAAGGCATTATCGTGCACGAGCACATACCGAAAGTAATCAGCTGCACTAATTAACAGGCAGGATATGTGGTTCGGAGTAAACACATATCCTCACACACATGGACATATGCAGTTCTGCATGCAAGCTTGCACATGCAATGCATCTGGAACGTCTGCAGACACTTTTTTTCACGTTTAATTTTTTTTTTTGAATTCAAAAGTTTCCCCCAACAATCTGCACTCAGCTCCCCTTAATATGAACATGGAGGATGTGAAAATGTATTAAATAGGAAAATAATAACCTCCAGTCCTTTTGGGTATAATGCCAACAGGTTTGCACACCTGCAATTTTCAGCCACTCTTCTCTGCAGATCCTCTCAAGCTCTCGCAGGTTGTGTGAGGACCATCGATAGACCTTTTCAGGTCTTTCCAGAGATGTTCTATTGGTCAGTCACTCAGGGACATTCACAGAGTCGTCCTTAAGAAACTCCTGTGGTGTCTTGGCTCTGTTTTATTAAAAGGTGAACCTTCAGCCCAGTCAGAGGTCCCAAGCAATTTTTGATGGGATGGCCGGTTCTCAAAAGAGTCCAAGCTATTTTCCATTTTCCATTTAAGAATTATGGAGGCCATTGTGCTCTTGGGAACTTTCACGGCAGCATATTCTTTAAATTTCAAGTGTCATAGAAAAGGCCCTTAATACTTATGTCCATGTGGAATTTTTGTTTTTGCTTTTTAATAAATGTTCATGCACATTAATGGGAGAAAACAATGATTTTATTTTTTATTTTAGCACAAAACAGGAAACAGAAAGGGTCTAAAGACTTTCCCAAATTGTATATACATACAAAAACTACACACACTAGGGTGATCACTAATAAATGACAGAAGTCAATCCATATCAGCTTAAATTAGTATTTCTATTACATAAATATAAATGTACAAAACATTTTGTCTGTCAGTGACATGTGTTTACTTTTGAGGATATGTTCTGTACCTCTCCCTGCAATCTGTCACAGTCAGAATGGAGACTTCTGTGAAGGCAGCACAGCTAATAATCATGTAAAATAATACTGTTTACGGGCTTTATTTGCTTTTATCTGCTAAGTTTTCTGGCCTGGGATGCAATATTCCTGACCTGACGGGACATATCTCAGAAAGAGGCCAATATAACCATTTTTACTTCATATGTTAGCACTTCATGGGCCAGACTTCCGTTTGTCTGTTTCTGTTTATTTACCTAATGGCATTTTTACACTTATCTCAGACACTTGAGTCCACACCCAGGCCTGGGAGAGGGGCTCATTATCACTGGTATGCTTTCACGCACAGTAATTTAATCTCACCCATAGATCGACTGTGCAATTCCCTACATCAGTTGACTGTGAGGCACTAGCTTATTCTTTTTCTTGGAAACAAAGCAATGAAGTCTTGCTTGAAAAACAATTTTCACACTTGAGCAAATGTATTGAACAGGTTCTAGGAAAAATGTGGAAATGTCCTGTCTGATTCACTGACATTTAGCTGGCTAACGATTATTCACAGGGAGGTGCGGTTTGAACTGATAAAACAGCATTTGGTGCTTTGTATCAGTGACACTGTACGTCATGGTTTAGACAACCATCCGGAAGTTCAGGTGTTATTTTAATGTTGTGTGCTCACTCATGGCTTTGGAAAAATGTCATTCATTGAATATTTATTTATTTTCATTAGAAAAAAGTGTGAATATCTGAAAAACAGACAGAATTAGAGTTTAATTTACGAGCTGACGCATACCTATGCATGCACACACACGTCATCCAAGATTGTTATAGTACAATTGGTGTCCAGTAAAAATGTATCTCCAAAATGGTGACTTTACAGCAGAAAAAAAAAAAAAAGAATTAACTTTGAAAAAAAGATAATTTCAACTATTTTTAGAGCATTTCTATTGGCCTATTCATCCAGAATTATTTACACTGTGTAGATCCGCTACAGGGTTCCAATGATGGAGAAAACCTAAAATGGAGACACATTTTGACTAGACAGCAGCAATATGCATATGATTTTTCGTTAGTTTTGTCTGCATCCTTATTTTATTTACATGTTAATCATCATTTCTGAAAGTGTCTGGAAGCTCCATGCATTTGTTTTAAAATGTTTAGATTATCAGCCCTAAAAATCAGTTATTTAGTGTTTATCTATAACAGGCAGCAATCCTGAAATACACATATCAACCCACCCCAAACATATGCTATATGTCCAAATGTTTATGGACACCCATTCTAACAAATGCATGGCACCTATTGTTAACACAGATGTAGATGCAAATGTACACACAGCTTGTCTAGTCCCTGTAGAGAAATTCTGCCAATAGAGCAGAGCAAAATTGCAAAAATGAACATGGCAGCATACCTAATGCCTGGGGTGGGCTAGAGGAAAAGGAGCGCCTGAGCATTGAGAACTGTGTTCTCTGGAATGATGGTGCTTCATTCAACACTTTTGGGATGATTTGCAGAGTTCGGGATAAGGTGTGGTGATGATTATCTAACATTCTGACTTCGCTGATGCTCACAGCAATGTTCATAAATCTAGAAGCATGACTTCCCTGGACAGAAGGGACAGAGACAGACAGACACAAAAAGCAGGATGAACCCATTTTCATACCCGTGATTTCAGAAAGAATGAGTTAACTGAAGCTGTGCAAGTTTGTGGACCCGTATGGTGGAGCAACGACAGCAGTACTCAGTACAGAACTCAAAGCTTGTTTCCGTTTCAAGCGCTCCACACTCTAGTTCCTCAAAGCTCTTTTAGTGTTGGCTCGCTGTGAATAGGAACTCTCTGGAAAGCAGAGTGTGATCTCCACTGCGCACACAACAGGTAAACTATCAAGTGCATCAAGTGGGAAGTGACTATGGTAACGGAGTGCTTAGTAAGCATGCTGCTCTCTCACTCTACCTGTCTGCTGTTGATAGCAGCCCCTGAGCTGCAGATGGCTGTTTAGACCATCTGAGCAGCAAGCTCAATGTAGGTGCATATGATTCAAACAAATGCATAGCTGTAAAACCACACGCGCATATTCACTCACATAATAAATGGCTTTTTCTAAATATCTGGTGCAGTCTACAATTATGATGTTTTATAATTCTCTCTTTTTTAACCATTAAAATCAGCAGTTTTTCAGTTATTCTGTTTTTGTTTTGTTTTGTTTTTTTATCCCTGATACTAATAAGTATAGTAATAAGATACCAGTCCATTTCCTTCTTAACTAACACATTCATTAAATGCATGTTCTGCTTCAAAAACAATACTTGTCCTTTTAAAAATGTGTTGGTTCTATAAACAGTGACAGCACCATTAAAATCAGAATTAATCTTTGAAAATGTAATTGCATTATGCAATTAATGCCAACAAAAATCTAATCTACTTATGTTACATAGTTTGTAAGTTCCTACTATTAAATAAAATTCAGCTGTATGTACTGCAGTGAAGGGGATAGCATTGCTGCCTGGCACTTTGAAGGTTCTTAGTTCAGTTCTGTGCTTTAGTGTATGTAATTTTATTTTGCATTTATAGAATTGATATGCCATGAGTAGTGATTACTAGTGCAGCTTAAAAAAAATATTATCATTAAAAAGCTCATTCATGATCACAGTTTCATTCAAAAAGGTAAAGCATTAAATATTATATTCATTACATGTAAAGTGACCTTTCTTTTTATTGTTTACCTGTTGATCGGTCTGGAAAACCAGAAATCCAGAATGTCAACAAAGAACTACTTAAAACTCCTTAATAAAGTTTGAGACTAAGAAGTCTTCTGGAAAACACATTTCCACTTTAAGAAAACAGATCTTAAAGTAACGTCATTCTTAAAGATTTTTGTAAATCGCTAAGATGAATCATTATCGGGAAGCAATGAATGATACACAATTGAGACGTGCTGCTAATTAATAAGTGTAATAAATGTAAAATAAAATTTCTTGTTATTAAAGTTTTGAAATAAAGTGATATACTGGACTTGACAGTCTTCTTTTTAAAAAGAACAATTCTTATGATTTATATTTTATACACTAAAGCTGATCATTCAGCTCCCAGTTACTTCAAAACACTGCAGTGGAATCAATTCATGGGTGATGTGTGTGTGTACTAGTACACTCTGAACTGAGATGCTTTAGTTTTTCTAGCAAATAATGGTGTCAAATAACTACTTTATAGTGTTTTTAATGTTGCTATGATGTTCCTGTTCTAAAGCCTATTTCTCGCAGCTGTTGTCTGCAGTAGTATTTTGAATTATGACTACAAAAAAAACAAGACTGAACAACATCGCTGGAGTGCTTTTTTTATATGGTTTTTTGGTAACATGGGAAAAACCTACATACAGTCAAAACACTAAAACTACTGATTTTTTGTTTTGCTTTCATGTTCCACTGTAAGATAATTCTACACTGTTGCTTTAAACTGTTTAATTACATTTTTACAACATTCCTCACTGCCGAAGGCTGGGAATAACATCCATTAAAATCACCTAAAGTGCTCTGCTAGAACACAGTGGTAAAAACAAAGGATCAAAATGGAAACTGGTGTCAAACAGCCAATACCAAGTCCATTAAAATATATGCCCTGAACAGGCACAATCCTGATTCAATAGCAGGCATGAATCCACTTCTCCAGTCCATTTTCGGGTTTCTCTCTTATTATAAGAACCCAGTTTTTCAGCTTTACAGTGTTTTATTTGTGTGGAAGAGCTGTACACACTATGTTCAGTGCACTCACATTCAGAAGCTGATGCTAAAATCTCGCATGGTTTATAGAGCAGCAATAAAGCAAAGTTAAGGCCCCAACTAAAAATAAATGTTGTGCTCTTCCATAACACGGTGCAGTAAGGACCCTTGTCCAAAACCTCAGGAGGGGACAGTGTTATCTGTTTGTAGAGTGCAACAGGCAGTGTGTTAAATCACTTTGGGAGAGCACAGAAACAATAAGGTACTGACAGAAAGAGAAATTACTACCCAGCTAGTAGAGGTCTTACCGGCCAGTAGATCATGCTCCTACCACTCTCTTAATGCATTTCAAAACCGAATGCATGCAAGTGGCCTCTGCTTAAAAACAAACTGAAAATAATGAAGACAATTTTCTAACCTAAAAAACAACTTCCAATGTCCCTGCTCCTCCTCAAAGCACTTCACACCCCACCTGCTGGGCTGATACAAGACCTTAACACACAGGTCACCTAACTGCTGTAACCAGCTATATTAATCATGAACTAAGTAGTGTCTATAGAACTGTCCAGCTACACTGATCTATTTAATACTATCATGTTTACTATAAATTAGCAGTGAATTGTGGGAGATTATAATGACCTCAAAATAACATTCAAAATCCCTTTTTATGATATGGATACATATTTGGCACAGTTTGTATTGTTACAGCCTCATTCCAGAACAGAGGAATATTCTATGTCAAAATTCCACATACTACATGCCACAATGACAAAGTGAGAAAAGTTAGTTTGCAATAATTGCAAATTTATTAAAATTAAAATACAAAAATATAACATGGCCAATGAGAACAGTGGCCTCCATCATCCAACATTGCTCTGTGGAAAGACAAGAACCTTACAGAGCAAAAACCATTTCTGTAGCACTTCACCAATCAGGCATGTATGATAGAGTGGCCAGACAGAAGGCACTCCTCAGGAAAAGGCACATGACACCCCTTCTGGAGTTTGCCAAAAGGCAACTAAGGGACTCTCAGACCATGAGAAGCAAAAAGATTGGACCAGATTTTTTGGACTGAACATCAAGCATCATGTCTGGAGGAAACTAGGCACTCCTCATCACTTAGCCAATATCATTCCTATTGTGAAGCATGGTGGAGGTAGCATCATGCTGTGGGCATATTTTTCTGCAGCAGGGACTGAGAGACGAGTCAGACTTGAGGGGAAGAATACTGCAGTGATGTACAGAGACATCCTTGATGATAACCTGCTCTGGACCTCAGACTGGGATGAAAGTTTCTTCCCACCGGATGACAATCTTCCAACAGGATGACAATCCTAAGCACACCCAAGATAACAAAGTAGTGACTTCGGGACAACTCTGTAAATGTCCTTGTTTGCCCCAGCCAGAGACCAGAATTGAACATCTCTGGAGATATCTAAACATGACCGTGCATCAACGCTCCCCATCCAACTGATGGAGCTTGAGGAGTTCTGCAAAGAAGAATGCGAGAAACGTCCTATAAACAGGTCTGCCATGCTTGTAGCATCTTTCTCAAAAAGACTTGAGGCTGTAATTGATGCCAAAAGTGCTTCAACAAAGTATTGAGCAAAGGCTGTGAATACTGTACATTATATTTTTGAGTATTATTTTATTTATAAATTTGCAAAGATTTCAAACAAACTTTGTTGACTTTGTTTTTGTGGGGTAGAATTGTGTGTAGAATTCTGAGGGGGGAAATTGATTAAATCCATTTTTTATTAAGGCTGTAAACAGTGCTGTGAATACTTTCTCAGATGCACTGGAAATAGGCATCAATTTTGGTCACAGCCATTGATGATCTTCATCTACACAGGCATTCGTTAAGGGTTGGATGTAATAAACACCAAGCTAACAGTTTTTGAAGGTGATGTGTTGAAAGCAAAAAAATGTCAATTCTGACATCTCCAAAATATCAGGCAGATCTGGTGGGGTGCTCCTGATGTGGAGTGGTCAGTACCTACCAAAAGTGTTCCAAGTATGGACAACTAGTGTACTAGAGACAGGGTCATATGAAGGCCTCACCACACAACTTCCAGGACTTAAAGGATCTGCTAGTTGCATTTTGGTACCACAGGAGACTTTCAGAGGAGGCAGATCTGTTTCGGTGTGCTGCCAAAGGGAGGTCTATCCAATATTATGAAGGTCAATCAAATCAATCAAATTTTATTTATATAGCGCTTTTTACAACAGGAAGTTGTCACAAAGCAGCTTTACATAGATCCAGGTCCAAGCCTCGAATGAGCAGCCAGTGGGCAAACAGTGGCAAGGAAAAACTCCCTCAGACTTGGAGGAAGAAACCTTGAGAGGAACCAAGGCTCCAGAGAGGCACCCATCCTCCTCTGGTCAACGCCGGACAGCATAAGCAACGGCACAGTACATGGGTTTAGAGAAGTAGAAAAAATAAAATAAAATAGATGGAGGGAAGAGAAAGAATTTTGGTTGTAGTAGTGATGAAGTCCATGCAGGTAGCGTAGTGTAATCAGGCAGTTGGTACTTAGCAGTGGAGGGGTAAAGGGGTGGACCAGTGTCCGCCAGGCGTGGAAGGTGGTACTAATGTTATCAGATCAGTTTAAACATGTGTGTTCTGTACAGGTCATCAAAATACACACTGGTGTTTTCATTCTGTGTGGGTCAGTCTGGAATATGTGTAAGAACAGATGGATGACTCTGATATAAAGAACAGTTTGGCCTGGAGTATCCACTGTGACCCTGCGTCCATTTACATTTTGTTTCTCATCAGCAAATTTTAAATGTTTAAATGATTCACAGGGTTGAACTTGTGTGAAGCTAAACTCTGTGGCACAGGGTTTAACGGAGTTTAGCTTAACTTAACTTGTAAATAATGTATCACTGTATTCTTAGCTTTTCCTACAGAAGGACTGCAAAAAATGTAACAGCATCTGTCACCATTTCAGCTCCCATTTCATGTCCATATGGTGGCAATACCTGGGTGTGATGCTCAACCACAGCAATTAAAGAGAGGAATGAGTCTTTTTATTCTCTACCAGAACTCCCCATGAGGAGGATTTACAACTGTCAGCCTTCATGCATTTCATCACTAATCAGGTTCACTCTTCTGAATTCTGCAGTAAAACAGGAACCAGACATCTTCAGATAGGTTCACACTGCAGTTTCCCACAAAACCCGTTCTTAACGTGATATTCGTAGTCTGAACATTTGGTGTTCCTAAACTGATGTACACATGAGAAAGGTCTCGGTTTTGATATTCACCAACATCATGAGCTATCGAGGAGTTCTAGTGGCTGAAAGCTGGGCTTATGACCAAAAATGCTACCTTCTTCTTGCCACATATCAGAGTCTACGCTCAGACTGCAAGCAAATCAGATCTGCTATGATGACAGTCCACACTGTGTTTTTTGCAAGTGATCAAACCAGCAGATTGCTGTTGTAAAGACACAGGAGTCAATATGTTGTAGGATACCCGCGCCTCCATCACTCTGGACTTGACGTGATTGTTTTTTTGAAATCCGATTTAAGCAGCCAGAGCATCTAGACATAGAACGACCTGAACAAATATGATTTTGTAATCGCATTTCAAATCACATCCAAATTTGGTTTTGATGAAATTTACAAGAATCAGATTTGATGTGGTTTGTGTGGTCCAGACTATGAAAAATCAATCTGGATACAATCTAGAAACACCAAAAATCTGATATGGACTGACATTCAGAACATAGCCAGATACAGTCATGTGAAAAAGTTAGGATACCCCATGAACACCTCTGACTTCTATAACATATTAAAACATATGGACATTTGATCTTCAACTACATTGAGGATGGAGATGATGTAACCAATCAGATAAGAACTGTCTTTTTAAATCAGTTAAAATGTGATTAATAGAAATGCCAACAAGAACGTGAGAAATAAGTTAGGACCCTGTGCCCTCAGAGCTGGTACTTTCTCCTTTGGCTGAAATAAGGTCATTGAGATGTCTCCTATAACCATCTACCAGGCTCTGTCATCGACTTGAAGATTTGCTCCACGCAGAATTCTTTCATTAATGTGATTTTTCAACGTCAGTCTTTGTACAGATGGTCTTGCATTTTTGTCATGCCCCCTCTGATTCGCTAAGATTTCAGAGTGGTTTCTACGATGGAGGGCCCTCCAGAATCTTCTGCAGCAAAGCAGCCACAAACCATAACACTTCCACCTCCATGCTTCACAGTTGGTATAATATTCATGTGCTCAAATGCTGCATTTAGGAGCCCATACAGAAACAAAAACAAACCCATACCCAGCCTCATTTATTAATTTCAGCAGTGTAAAACTGTCATTCCTATCAATGTGCTCCTGATCTTAGTGCTGAAGCTCTTAGCCCGTTGTGTCTATGTTTAATACAGCGTATCATTGCTGACATGCCGAAACCTCGGCAAGGAAAGAAACAACCTTCTTAAGTGTCAATGTTCAAAGTAAAATGATTTCGATTCCATTCGTTTGTCTGTTTGTTCATTTCATGAATTTTGATACAATGTAAAGAACCAGTGTCAGATTCAAATGATGTCAAAAACTGAAAAACACAGAAAAAATGAAAACACAAGATTTTTGTGTGACAGAGACAATGTGCTTCTCTGCTCATGTATGCAGAGCCAGTACTAGGCTTTGGCCCAGTTTTCCATTTTTGCACTGGGTCTTAAGGTTTGAGGGATTTGGGTCATTGGAGCTGCTCATGCATCAGCAAAAACAGGCTCCTCTCTGCAGCTCAAAACCATGCACCTTTGTACCAGTCAGCACTCCCTCACTCCAAAGAAATATGACAGTAATTCAGTGTAAATGCACAGCCCGGGCCACCTTTACTGAATGTGTATTCTGTTCAGTGAGGTGTGCAGCTGTCGAAGAAAGCAACAAGGCCTGTTACCTCTGGGAAACAGACACAGCAATCAGAAGAGAACACCTTGTAATTCAGTGTAATAGGCTGAAGGGGGAATAACACTGTGATCACCAATCAGAGGGAAAAAGTGGGAGAGAGAAAAGAGAGAGGGTGGGATTTCAGCGTCCGCCGAGCCTTAGGCATCAACAGCTCGGTCACAGTGGACAGGCATGAGATGATTGCTCAAGTTATCCAATCCTCTCCAGTGTAAACACACGCTGTCCTCACTAGCAGCACACTTCACAGTTTAGACAAAGACTGGTCAAGAATACGGCCCATCAGGCTTTCCACAAGCAGGGTTTTCACTTCTGGGATCTTTCTGGGAAATGTCTTTTTATCTTATTCACTCTGGATGAATTTCAGCACTGCAACCTATGAAACAGAATTTGGGAATATCATATTTTTATATACATATAATCATTTATTTAGAGTTTATAGATCAATGCAAACATACTACTCCTGCTTCAGCCTTCGAAATGTGGTCTACCAGACATTTCTTTTAACCCCACCCTGTCACACACTGACAGAACCAATTTTTTATACACTGATTGATAAATAAATAGTTGCACCCAGAAGGAATCAACCTACAGGGTTGAAATCTGGTGAGTAGATTTGACAATGAGACTTGAGAATGGATCAAGTTTCACACTCAGATATGCATGTGACACGAGCAAAGATGGGCCTTATCACTCTACTTGACTGACCATGTAAGTCCTGTTGCCCTTGCTTTCCATTCTGATTAGTGATACTGTGCTGGTAGTACCCTTTGCATACAAAGTATGCCTCAGAGAAGAGCTTGGAAGCAATTTGAGCCAGTACAAGAGTTTGGGAAGGGTCACATCATAGGTCTCTGGACGGGTGTGATCAACACATTGCATGTCACACCAGTCATGTGGATATTGCCGTAGCACACCGTTGGCAGCAGTGGATAGATGAAGGCATGTTCCAGCGACATGAAGGACCTGAGAGACCTACACAAACCACAGTGCAGGAGAACCAGCAGATTGTCCGACATACTCAGAGTGACCCAACAGATATTGGACAGTCAGTGAGCAATGATGGCCTTAATAAGTCATTCTGTAAGTGGCAGCACCAGGGGCAAAGTCAGGTCCTTCAGACTGACCGACCCTAACTGATCTTAACACCATGTCAATGTCAAAGTCATGGAGTCGCTCAGAATGGCAGTGGGTCATCCTCAGCGACAAGGATATTTACATCCCTAATACACTTTCAGTTCATGTGCTTTGTTGTTTATATTTTGTTCTCGGTTTCTGCCTCAGTCCAATCTCACCACCTGCATTATCACTTGGTAGGAACTTTGAATGGAATGCAAGAGAAATGTAAAGTACTTTTACAGCATTTCTATTGATCTGTTCACCCAGAACCATTTACAGCGTACAGGGAAGATACAGGGTCCAGACCATGAAGAAAACTAAAAACAGACAAAAATAGAGATACATGGTTTTCACTGAACAACAGCGATATGCATCCTATCTCCATATCTGCATTTCTAGAACATATAACTTCATTTTAGTTTCCTTTTCAGTGGTATAGTGTGTGTGTGTGTGTGTGTGTGTGTGTGTGTGTGTGTGTGTGTGTTTGCATGTTATGTGTATCTATCAAATGTGCTATATTTACTGTCATTAATGAATTGTTGTGAAGTGGTCCTGTACTGACGCCTTGTAAGATGTTTTATGTACTTCATAAAATGTGTGTCTTGCATGTGTCGTGTATTTTAAATTGGAGACATATAACTATGTTAATTGACCTAAAAATCATCTAAAGAGGAAATGCTATTTTTAACTAATTTTGGATTATTGAACACGGCTAAATATGGGTGAGTTAGAGCTGGGAACATTACTACTGTTCCTTCCATTTTTCTTCCTGCTGTTTTCACGCTGTCGTGTTGTTAAATCTAAATGTATTTCTGAACAAAGCTGTGATTTCGATGTGTCTATCTGGACTTTAGTTGCTTACAGGAAGAAGAGAAGAAGGGAAGTGGCCTTAATGAAAACACCTTCAACAGGAAGTCAAACAGTGCTTTACTTCAATGAGCCTGAAGCCTGGTCTCTGAGTCCTCTTAACTGCTGTTCTCTCATTGAAAGATGCCTGTTGCAATCAACACAGCTTCCAACTGATAGCTATATGATGAATAGTAGTAATAATAGTAATTGTATTAGTAATTTTAGTAGCAGCAGTAGTAGTAGTAACAGTAGTAGTAGTAGTGGTAATAGTAACAGTAGTAACAGTAACGGAGATGGTAGTAATATTAAAAGTAGTTGTAGTAATATTAACAGTAGTAGTATCGGAAGTAGTAGTGATACTAATAGTAGTAATAATACTAATATTAATAGTAGTAGTAGTAGTAATAGTAATAGTAGAAGTAGCAGCAGTAACAGTAGTAGTAATAATAATAGTAGTAATATTAATAGCACTCATAGTAATAGTAGTAGTAGTAATAATAATATTAATAGTAGCAGTAGTAACAGTAGTAGTAATATTAATAATAATGTGAATGGTACATATGTTGCTCTGAGAAGCCTGTAGTGAAGGATTAATCTAGTCCAGTCTCTGAACGGTTCCAGACGGTGAACGGTTCCAGTCTGTGAACGGTTCCGCTCAGGAACGTGTCACACACTGGATCGTCTTTTGGTTTGTCTGTTTTCAGATCAGATGCTGTTTTAATTGATTGTGTCCATCTCTGTTAATCATCTGTTAAACCGTGCGCTCCTGTTTGCCGCTGCCGCGCTCTTAAACCTTCCACTGCCCTTCACTTCTCCGCCGCTTTTGACCATGAAGTGACCGCAAGCCTTTCTGTGTCCTCCAGTACTGAGGAGCTGACCGCTCAATTTAATTCTGTCTGCCAAACCTTCCTGGACTCTGTAGCGCCATTAAAAATCAGGCAATCAAAGCCCAGATCAGAGCCATGGTTAAATGAACATACCTGCGCCGTTAGACGGGAAAGCTGAACAGAGGTGGGGAAAGGACAGGTTGCAGGTTTCGTGAGAAATGTTAAAAGAGAGAGCTGGAGGTGTTATCAGAAATCTGTGAAAGCTGCTGGGTCAAAATTCTTTTCTGACATCATTGTCTCTAACTCTGCCAAGCCCCTCGTTCTTAACACACTGAGCCCTGTTCTTAATGTCCGTCAACCTGTCCATCTGGAAGCTTCCACTGAAACTTGTGATAGATTTCTTCACTTCTTTCTGGAGAAGGCTGTGAGCACTAGGACCCTCATTTCACCACCCTCTTATGATCCATCCACCTTTGCACCCCGTGAGCAGTGGGTGGACGTCACAGATGCAGTGCTCCAGTGGTGTAGTTCCTACCTCTCAAATAGAAGTTTCTGTGTCAGCACCACAAGGCTCCAGTCTTGGACCTTGGTCTTTTTCTTGTTGTACGTGGCACTTTTTTCTTTAAACATGGTATCGCTTTTCACTGTAATATGGACGACTGTCAAGTTTATTTTCCACTGAAGCAAACTGGTACATGCTCAGTCCAATACTGGTACATGCTCAGTCCAGACTCTCCTTGACTGCCTTATTGACACTGGCGTCTGGATGGCCCTACATTTTCTGAATCTATTTATGACAATAAGACTGATCCAGTGACATCAGTGCTGACCTTTCCAATCTGGCACCAGCAACCATTTAGGTGGATAATAGTAATAGTAGTAGTACTATTAAAAGCAGTAGTATTAGAAATTGTAGCAGTAGTAATAGTCATATCACTACTAGGAATAGTAGTTGCTGTATTAATAGTAGTAGCAGTAAAAGGAATCTTAGTCATAGTAATAGTAACAGTAGTAATAGTAGTAGTAATAGTACTAATAGTAACAGTAGTAGCAGTAGTAGTAATATTTAAAGTAGTAGTAATAGTAACAGGAGTAACAGTAATCATAGTAATAGTAACAGTAGTAATAACAGTAGTGATAGTACTAATAGTAACAGTAGTAATAGCAGTAGTAATGTACTAATAGTAACAGTAGTAATAGTAATACTAGTAATAGTAACAGTAGTGATAGTACTAATAGTAACAGTAGTAATAGCAGTAGTAATAGTAGTAACAGCAGTAATAGTAACAGTATGATAGTAACAATAGTAAATAGCAATCCCAGTACAGTAATCCTAGTAATAGTATCAGTAGTAATAGTACTACTAGTAATAGAAAGTCATAGCAATAGTAATACAAGTAATAGTAGTACTATTAGTAGTACAGTAGTAATAATAGTGTAATCATAGTAATAGTAACAGCAGTAAGAAAGTAAATACTCAGTACAGAACAGCAGTAATAGTAATTACAGTAATAGTAACAGTAGCAATAGTAATCATGGTAATAGTACAGTAGTACAATAATCCCAGTAACAGTAACACCAGTACAGTAAATTCCAGCAATAGTAACAGTAATAGTAATCACAGTAACAGTAACAGTACAATAATCATACCAATAGCAACAGTAGTAATAGTAATCATAGTAATAGTATCAGTAAAAATAGCAATCACAGTAACAGTAAATAGCAGGTTAACAATCCTAGTACAGTAACACTAGTAATAGTAAATTTGCAATAGTAACACAGCAGTAAGAAATCATAGTAATATAACAGTAGTACACAATCATACCAATAGTAACAGTAGTAATAGTAATCCCAGTAGTAACAGTAGTCATAGTAATCCCAGTAATAGTAAATAGAACAGTAATCCCAGTAACAGTAACAGAAAATAGTAAATCATAGTAATAGTAATAGTAGTGATAGTAATCATAGTAATAGTAAATATACATATAGTAATCATAGTAATAGTAACAGTAGTAATAGAAGTATTAATAGTAGTATTAACAGTAGTAGTTTTAATAGTAGTAGTATAGTAATCATAGTAATAGTAACAGTAGTAATAGTAACAGTAGTGATAGTAACAATAGTAATAGCAATCCTAGTAATAGTAATCCTAGTAATAGTATCAGTAGTACAGAATACTAGTAATAGAAACAGTAGTAATAGTACATACAAGTAATAGTAATCCTAGTAATAGTGTACAGTAGTAATAGTAATCATAGTAATAGTACGTGTAATAGTAATACTAGTACAGAAACAGTAGTAATAGTAATCATAGTAATAGTAACAGTAGTAATAGTAATCATAGTAATAGTAATGAGTAGTACAATAATCCTAGTAATAGTAACACTAGTAATAGTAATTCTAGTAATAGTAAACAGGTATACAGTAATCATAGTAATAGTAACAGTAGTAATAATAATCATACCAATAGTAACAATAATAATATAACAATAATAGTAACAGTAATAGTAATCATAGTAAGTAACAGTAGTAAATAATAATCCAGTATTTAAACATCTAGTAATTCAGTATGCAACAGTAGTAATAGTAACTACAAAGAAGAAAGTAATAGCAGGCTAACAATCATACTAATAGTAACAGTAGCAATAGTAATCCTAGTAATAGTAACAGTAGTCATAGTAACTTAGTAATAGTAACAGCAGTAACAGTAATCCTAGTAACAAATATAGTAATAGTAACTACAGTAATAGTAACAGTAGTGATAGTAATCATAGTAATAGTAATGAGTAGTGATAGTAATCATAGTAATAGTAACAGTAGTAATAGTAACAGTAGTGATAGTAATCATAGTAATAGTAACAGTAGTAATAGTAACAGTAGTGATAATCATAGTAATAGTAACAGTAGTAATACTATTAGCAGCATCAGTTTATCTTTATATTTAATCTAGTAAATAATAAAAATATGGAGAAAAAGCTGAATCTTAAACACTTAAAACTAAACTGATCTTAAACTCAAGAGTGTTCAACTGTCTACTGATTAGTTACTAATCATATACAACACTTTAACATCAGCACATCACAGAAAGTCTCTCTCTCTCTCTCTCTCTGTAGATTTTTTTTAGCTCTGATAAGATTTGGATTTCAAATATATTTCCCTATGTATCTACAGATGTTTGTGTTAACGTCTTATTTACATTATTAAATTATTGAAATAATTGACATTTTTAAATGTAATGTATGGATTATTGTCTCTAAATGACTGCTTCCCCACAGCTGTACAGAATTGCCTGTATATGCTTATCACTGACTGACCGACTGTGGCTGACTGTGAGTGACTAACTGCCTGATTGACTGACTGACTGTGAGTGTGACCGTTACTGCGAGTGACTGACTGCCTCAATTGACTGACCGGATCGACCGACCGACCGTGACTGACTGCTCATTGGATCGATCGACTGCGACTGGGATTGCTCGATCTGACTGGATCAGACTGACTGTCTGTGACTGACTGTCTGTGACTGACTGTCTGTGACTGACTGTCTGTGACTGACTGATCGTTCGTTGATTGACTGATCGACTGATCAGATCGACTGGCTCTATTGACTGACTGACTGATGACTGATTGATTGATTGATTGATTGGATTGCTTGATTGACTGACTTACTGATTGACTGACCGACTGACTGACTGTGACTGACTGCCTGATCAGACTGTGCACTGGACTGACTGGTTCGCTCGTGGACTGACTCACTGACTGCCCACTGTGACTGGACTCACTGACTGCCCGGACTGCATCTGGGACTCACTGACGGACGGACTGATTGCCTAAGACTGACTGACGGACTGACTGTCTGACTGCCTGTGACTGACTAACTGACAGACTGATTGAATAAGACTGACTGCCTGACTGACTGCGACTGACCAACTGACCGACTGTGATCACCGACTGACTTATTGGATCGACTGACTTATTGACTGACTGACTTATTGGACTGACTTCGATCATTAACTGACTGACGGATTTGACTGACATCTTCATCATTCCTCACTCATCAGCATCAGCACTGTGTAGACAAACGCAGAATGTTCTGTGTGACTTTACTCAATATCTGGGCCTTTTCGCACCCACCGGCT